>LBNU01029145.1:117860-144291 GCA_014162995.1 Artemisia annua
GGAGATTTCCACGCACAGGAGGAAGGACAACACAAGTAGAGTTGCAGTAGAGCATCGACTAGGACGGCTTGCTTGGAGGATTGGCGGAGATTTCTTTCGGCAGGAGATTATTCAAGCTACATGACGCGCCTACAAAGATCGTGATCGAGAATTGCATTTTGGTTCACACTTTCAGAAGAAGTATAGAAGAATTAGACGTCTTAGCATTTGAGAGAGCTTTAGTTTGCGACACATTAGATCTTGGATTCATTCTTATCCGTACGATTATTCTACCTATTCTAAGTTTTGCTTTCTTATACGTTTTGATATTCCGATTTGTGCTTTGTTGACCGTCAGTACGAAGATGTTACCCACCTCTTTATGAGACATTTGATACATTTGATAATTTGATTTTTGCTCTTTCGACTTTGGCAAATCCCTTTGTTCGTTCCGTATTCGGTAGGAGTTGATGAAGATTTATCATTTAGTGCTATCTCCATTTTGTCTAGTAGGAATATATGTTTCGTGTATCTCCTTGTAAGATTTTACCTGTCATCTGTCATCTGTCATCTGTCATCTGCTACACTTTTGTTTCGCGTTCGTTAGATCAGATTTGTTACGATTTGTGTTATGTGGAAAGCCTGGGGCTATCCAGGTTTGTCAGGATCGAGTCATGAGAAACTATTTTGTTTGTGAAGATTTTGTTGGAAGAACATCCCCGAGCGTGAGGAAAATTATGACGATCTTTTGTGATTTGCTACGACTCTGTCTAACTGGCGACTTCAATTTTCGAGGACGAAAATTTTCTTTTTACAGGGGAAGAATTGTAAAACCCAGAAATTATGAACATCTAAAATACCCAAAATACCACTCAAATTTAAACTTTTGAAGAGACGTTAAATAATCTAAAACATTTCATTCCGATTTTAATCTACGTATTTAATTCGTTAATATTTGAACTATATAAGTTTTACGAATATAAAACTTATGTTAAAATAATTTGTACACGCCTTATCATATGTTACGTTTTCTAAGTCACTAGCAGTATTTCATTTTTATTTTGTACACGACGTATGGAGATTTGTTTTATGTTCAGATTCGTGATGTACCTACTTGGTCTAATCCTTCCAATCAAATCCCATAAATTTTGCAACTTTCCTTTTTGTTCTCACACCCTACACGTTTATTTAATGATATATACGAATCTCCCATATTTTTTGTTCAACACACATACACGCTATTTTATTAATCAAGAAGAAAGTAAAACCTAAAAACTAAACGTACGGCAGCCGCTACTTTCTCTTTGTCCCGTTTTTGTCGATCAAAGGAGTACCAGGAAAAGTTGTGTAGGGTTCAAGGAGGTCCATTTGGTATGATCATGGTTCATCTCTGATCGAAAGAGCGTGTAAACGTGGGTTGATAGGTCCTGAATCGAGGGTGCCTTGGTTTTGTTTCGGTGGTGTATGAGTTGGTGTTCGATCATGGTTGCCTTTCTTTCTCTTCTCCGACACGACTACGAGGGTACGTTTGACACAACCTTATTCATTTTCTTTTGACTATTTCTGTTTCGACCTTGTCTTGTTTCATAATCGAATACGGCATCACACGAATCATATATACACGTCACATAAAATCACAAAATCTGTACACATAATAACGAGTGACCGACTTATAAAACTTGGGTGTTCAATTCTGATTTTGTCACGAGGGTTTATTACTTTTGGGCTTCGACTTAAACAGCTCTCAAACACATAACTAATCGAAATATTGAACATGTTTTGGGTGGGTTCGAATGGGTTTAATAGAAGGAAGAACACATGATTTTTTTTTGTTACAGGAGTGTTAAATGTGGAAGTTGGTATTGATCTATAAATGTATACAAGTAAAAAGAAGAAAAAAGGGCGCACATATATAATTCACGTGGGTTCAAGATTGCATGCATGGTTGATTTTTCGAAGTCAAATATATAAAAAGATTTCATCAGATTCATTGATATGTGAGAGTTGTATTATAACAAGGAGATAGGATGCATGTTCAGTTAGAGTATCACTACATGAAATAATAAAACTCGTATATATGCGATCTCATGGGCTTGTTTCCGTTTAGCTAATAAGAAGAGTTATATGAAAGTAGATTTGCACATGTCAACGTAAACAACTAATGAAAAGTTCGAAATCGTTTTCGGTAAAACTATGTATTACGTATATGAAGAAGAAGGTGTAGCTTCTATATTGATTTTTTTTATATATAAGTCCTTAATTACAACCTTTTTGTATGAACATTAAAACATGCTACTATATATGAAGGTTTAAAAGTATAAAAATTACGATCAGGTAGATAAACGGATGTTGGGTCATAAAGAAGTCTTACATGATCTTATAAAAATCTTGGGTCGTCGCGGCATAAATATTAAGATCGTGGGTACGTTAATAAATTACATAAAATTATAATGACGGGGTCCAAAATTATTATCTTAATATTAATTTATTGAAATGAATCTTAGAATAATTTTATTTGACCTTTAATATTTAATTTTTGATAATTTATATTTTGACCTTAAACTTTACTAAATTGTCGTACTTAACCTTAACTTATTATATTGGTCATTTTAGAACTTAAATATTATTTAATCGTCAATAATAACCTTAAAGTATTAAAGTATAATTCGGGAAGGTTATTAAATATGAGAAATTACTAAATATGGCAAGTTACTAAAAATTGGAAGAAACCTAAAATGAGTAATCTGATGTAAAATGAGTTTATGAATAATAAAGACGATCATTAATTCGTGTAGATTCGCTGAAGAAGGAGTAACTTTTGATCCTTATGTTTTCTGATATGGTTTCAATTGCGGTTTGAGGTACAGATATTCTATCCCTTCTCAGTAGGGATTTCTCATGACTATTCGGTCCTTGATTTGATTCATTTGCTTTGATATGATCCATTTGATATGATTCGTTGATATGATCTATTTGATATAAGCCTTTGCTATGATACCTCTGATTTGCTATCCATTTTGATTATGATTACGTGATTACTGTCTCTTACGAGATTCTGTTATATTATGCTCTGGGATCATTCTGTTCTGTCATGCTCTGGGAGCATTTTGTTATGGATAGTCTTGCTTTGTTGTTTGATATGTTCTGTTCTGATGCCCGAGTTTACTAACTACTCATGGAGGTACCATGGGCGTGTCATTGAGGCACCAATGGCATGACACTATCTGGGGCGGTGTGATTTGTCCCCGGCATCCCCGTCTGTTTTATGATATGATATGTGATCACTTGGCCACTTTGGATATATGTATGCTTGTCTTATGAGCAGGTGTATATGTATGTTTGTTTGTGGGGGCGTATGGATGCATCCTAGGTACGTTTGATATGATATGATATGATACAATTTGGTTTGGTGACTGGCTGTACGTGCCTTGTACCCCTTTCACGTCTGGTACATTGGAGCTAGCTACTCTATGTACACCCTATGAATTGACGGATATGTGATTATGTGATTAGACCTATTCGAGTGTCTCTGGTAGGTCGGCTCGTGGCTTTCCTTTATTTCTTTTGTCCATTCGAGTGTCTCTGGTGGACAATCCTTTGTTGGATACGTACTCTTTGATTCTTACTACTATCTGATTATTCTTGCACTTGATATCTTTATGATGCTTCATTCAGTTAAATTATGATATTTGTTCAGTTGATCGTTGCTCTCTTATTCATTTGACAGATGATATTCCTTTCAGCAGAAGTTTATGATGTCCTATTTCTCATACTTATATACGTTTCGATTATCCGTTTGTTATATATCTGTTCACTGGGCTTTTTAAGCTCAGCCGCATTTCTTTTCCTGCGGCAGGTTTTAGGTTGGAAGCTGGGTTTGGGTGAAGAGTGCATAGGAGCGTTAATGGACTACCCCAATGATTAGAAGCCCATTGACACTTGGATTAGACTTTGACTTGGATTCGATTAGATTTTTGTTTAGCTTTGTATTCTCATTCTTGTATAGAGTTAGTATTTCCTTCGTAATCTTTAGAATATCCTTTGTAACTTGTATGTTTTATAAGTCTTCCGCTTGCGTTGTATGTTCTGATATGTCACCATAATGTGATACTTCTACCCTTGTCGGGTTGGGGTGTTACAATTATGGTATCAGAGCCCAGGCTGCGACTTGTTGTACCTAAATTATGACCTGTGAAGTTTTGGACCTTAGGTTTGCACCTTAGAAGCTTTAGGAATAACTTTGGAAGGTTTTGCCTTAAGTTTCTCCCCTTAAGAGCTTTAGTATGACCGGTGAGGATTGGGTAGATATATGATCAGACGTTGGTTTTCTTGATTCCGTTTTACTCTGATTTATGCCTTTGCTTTTCGTTAAGCTCTTACTAGATCATTCATTTTGGAGACTTAGAAGACTTATCAGGATACGCGACATGTGTTTAGGATGCCTTTAGACTTCGTAGTATGCCTCATAGGTTTCTTTCTCTGGAATTATTCTTTTGAACTTTGATTCTTGATTCGTTTGACATTCGTTTAGATGCATTTTGTTCGTTCGGAGATTCGCATATGTATGAATCCTACATGAATCCTAAATGTTCGACACATTCTATGACTTCTCCATGCTTTTGAGTCTTTCCTTATTGTTGATTTGACCTTACCTATTCTACCCCTATGATCGTTTTATGACCTTTCATCGTGTATATTCAATTTGTCTGATGCGTTCTGGAGATATTTGGGGACAGTTTTATTGTGCTAATATGTTTGCATTGGAGATGTTCGATTCGATGTTATTTTGGATTTGGATTTGTTGCCTGAGTACTATGATGATGACGACTGTCATTTTAGGTTTGTTAACTTTGACATTTTATGAAGTTCATATTCTACACCATGATTCTTAACCTGATAATCGTTTATGACCACCTTGTTCTGAAACTCGTGCGTTGATTTCCTCACTGCTGTGAAAATACTTCTCTGATGAAACTCGCCTCAAGAGTTATTCGATTCGTTTGGAATGTTCGCCGTATCTTTGATGTGTTTCTGTTGTATTTATGGAGAAGAATGATGATGGCATGAAGTGGTGGATTGATTCTGAAAGTTGGATCGTGTCATGTTTTGTGTGAAGAGCGACATGATCCTAGATATTCTTTTCGTATTCGTTTTGATCTCTACGAGCAGGGTGATGCTAATCGTATTGGCTATTGCTCCGGCTATTCCTATGAAATTGATAATCGTGTCTTTCATGAATATTTGGACAAATTGTCATAGTATGACATATTAGTGTATACAGAGACGAAAGAGAAAACACGAGAATCATCTTCGTTTTTGGTGTTGAATTTCTATGATGGAAGGAAGCAGTTTGAAGTGAAGCACACAATTCTATCAACTCTATTCATCTTAGTTGTACTAATATGTATAGAGTCTCGAAGCTGGAGCTGGATGGGATGCTATGAAGACGGTGGTGACTACATCGGAGATTTCTACGCACAAGAGGAAGGACAACACAAGTATAGTTGCAATAGAGCATCGACTAGGACGGCTTGCTTGGAGGATTGGCGGAGATTTCTTTCGGCAGGAGATTATTCAAGCTACATGACGCGCCTACAAAGATCGTGATCGAGAATTGCATTTTGGTTCACACTTTCAGAAGAAGTATAGAAGAATTAGACGTCTTAGCATTTGAGAGAGCTTTAGTTTGCGACACATTAGATCTTGGATTCATTCTTATCCGTACGATTATTCTACCTATTCTAAGTTTTGCTTTCTTATACGTTTTGATATTCCGATTTGTGCTTTGTTGACCGTCAGTACGAAGATGTTACCCACCTCTTTATGAGACATTTGATACATTTGATAATTTGATTTTTGCTCTTTCGACTTTGGCAAATCCCTTTGTTCGTTCCGTATTCGGTAGGAGTTGATGAAGATTTATCATTTAGTGCTATCTCCATTTTGTCTAGTAGGAATATATGTTTCGTGTATCTCCTTGTAAGATTTTACCTGTCATCTGTCATCTGTCATCTGTCATCTGCTACACTTTTGTTTCGCGTTCGTTAGATCAGATTTGTTACGATTTGTGTTATGTGGAAAGCCTGGGGCTATCCAGGTTTGTCAGGATCGAGTCATGAGAAACTATTTTGTTTGTGAAGATTTTGTTGGAAGAACATCCCCGAGCGTGAGGAAAATTATGACGATCTTTTGTGATTTGCTACGACTCTGTCTAACTGGCGACTTCAATTTTCGAGGACGAAAATTTTCTTTTTACAGGGGAAGAAATCCAATAAGTCAGTATTTTACGATGAACTAGTGCATAGCTGCGAGCCCATTCGCTTCAAGGACGGAACTTGTCAATGGCCAAGCTGTGATTGGAGGAATGACGGAATCTGTAATGGGGGGAAATTAATTGGCATGACACAAAACGGAAATGATATTAGTTTTGCAGAATACAGTTGGTATGACTTGGTTGAAGATGGTGAAAGGAAAAACGAAGCCTTACAAGAGAAAGCAAGAATCGAAAGACTTAAGGAACTTCGCAACCCTAAGGACATGACATTTTTGGAATGGGTACATAGAAGCTTCAAGGATTATACAAATCTTGACCGAAGATTACAATGGAAACTTCAGAAGGAATGGGACAGAATTCAAGGGAATTGTGAATCAAGCAGTGAGGAAAGTTACCATCCTATTGAAGATGTTATGGGAAATCTTCCTGAATCAATAAAGATATTTATGAAGAACTAACAGACGAGCTCGAAGAATACCTTAATTGCAATCAAGAGTCTATTTTTGTCAACGATGATATTGAATCATTCAAGAAGAGGAAATGTCAACTTCTCGGGATACCATATCAGAAACCGCCGACCTTTACTACTGAAAGATTTGAAGTGATTAAGTATTCTTTTGGACCAATGGAAGAATATGCCGCCATCAAGATTGCCGAATCTAACGAGTTTACCCGATCCGAAGAGAATGTTGCAAAACTATATGGTAACATATTTCGAATGAAGGAAGAAGGATGGCACATTGCAAGAGTAAAATAGAAGCTGAACGTGAGTCTAACTTGAAGACTCTGGAATAAAGACAAGTGCTGACCGGGAGACAACCCGAAACTTTTTATCTATTTTTTCTGTTTTGTGTCGAGTCTGTCAAACCTGCAGAAGATGTGGCGCATCTCCACCATGGAATGCGGCGTATCATCTGCACTGGTCATATCTTATTTTTTTGCATTTTTATTTTTCGACTTTAAAACATTCTGTCAGTTTATTTAATGTGGTGCATCCCTGTTTAAGGATACGACGCATCTTTTATTCCAGGCTCGATACGGCGCATCTTCTTCCATAAGATGCGGCGTATCGACTGACCTGATGATTTACAGTTTTATTTTTCTTTAGGTTTTATTTTTACTAACTACTAATGTATTATGCAAGTTTGAACCTTCTTAACTCAGGTGTGTTAAAGTCTAGGTGGTATTATAGATTCTTGAACTTTTTGTGGAAACATCATTCATGAAGCTTAAACATTCTAATCCACAAGAAAGTTGATCTTTGCTCGTAAACGCATAATGGAGGATCATTCCGAGCAAATATCAGGGAAGTTTTTCTGTTCTAATTCTTTTATTTTCCAATTTTAACCTTTAAAAACAAACAACGAGGACGTTGTTTAACTTAAGTGGGGGGATGGAGAATTATAACACTTACTTGTCCAAAATTTTTTAAAATATGCTTAAAATGCACTTAATATATCAAAATTTAAATTTTTTTAGCATGTTTTTGTGTAAGTCTAAATTACATAGCCGCACACATAACATTATTTTTGCCTAAAATCAAAAACTTTGGTGTGCTGGTGACTTGTAAACTTTAGAACATGGCTTGTATATTATTCAAGACCACCATAATGAGTATTATCAATATAATTGGAGTGACTTGTCTAACTTGGTAAAATTCTAGGATTACACCCAAAAAGCCTTTATATGTTATGTGATATTAACTAACTACACTGGTTAGTTAACCCCCGTAAAAACCCTTTTGTTACTCTCACTTTTAGAGTAAGATACCCCTAGAAAAACCCTCAGAGTCATTCCTTTCGTTTCTTACACCTTTGTTAAAATGTTTCGTTACACCGTTACACCTTAGCCTACCCTGTAGATTGAAATTCGTGGTTAGTTACTTTAGGCAAAGTGTGTTTCCTTACATTACCTGTGTTCGCGTGCGTAATTCATTATCTTTGGTTAGGTCGGGAAATTGCACAATGCAATTGGAGTGAAAGTACATATTGTATATTTTTAGTTTATTTTTCGTGTGTTTACTACTTTCACTATTACATGTATTTTCTGAAAGTTATGAAAAGTATGGAAAAATTATCCGGAAAAATCGTGATAGAAAAGTTGTGAAATTTTACACAAGTAAAAAAAAAAAAAAAAAAAAAAAATCGAAAAAATAGAAAAGAAAAAGAAAGAAGAAAAAGTTGGAAGTTTGTTTTTAACCAACTTATGTAAAGTTTTGTAAAAGTGGAGATATCACCACTATTTGTTGTTGTATATTATATTTGTGATTGAATGGGAGTTGGCCGTTACGGGAACGCCAACTAAGGTTATTCTTTGTTTAAGATTTTATTGAGTATAATTCGTGTCTACCTAAAGCGTGAGTTACATGAGTCAAAAGCGTGAGTTATTCAATTATATGAGTCTTATTCATGGGATGGTTGGGAAAGTAATTAACCACACCTAGGATTTTAATCTATTCGTTTTGTTTATTTTTATTTTACACCAATTTATATCCCAAATATTATCCATACCCTATATCATTCTTCATCCGAACCTTTGATTTATTGAGATTAGGGATTTGAGCAATCTTAACTATCGTAGTAGTGGATTCGGCTATGTATTTATGATTTTGTCGCCCTTTTTGATATAATATTATTGGTGAAGATTACTTGGTCCTATCTTTAGCCTATTCGAGTTAAGGAATTAAGCAATTACGAGCATTGTGGTCGTGGATTCGGTCATGTATTCGTGATTTTGTCACCTTTTCTGGAATATGAGATCGATAGAGATTAAAAAGGATGATCAACCCTTAACCAACTAACCCATTTTACCGCTTTAGACCTGTTACTCCTTAGCTTTAGTGGGGGAGATGCGTATACTTGTCAAGCTTATGATAGAATATTCGTCACAACTAGCAACTAAACGATTTAGAATTGTTTTATATTGAAAAATTATTTTGTTTCTACTTCGTTAAGTGGTTGGTTGTGTGATTATGATAAAACGAATACATGATTAACTATTAAAACAAATCCTAATACCTTTTAGGATACATTTTCATAAGATTAAATTTAAGGTTTACTTGGGGACAAGTAAAGTTCAAGTGGGGGATATTTGATGAACTCAAATAAGTACATTTTATTGTCATCATTTATCCTATTTAATTAAATTGTTTTGCTTTATTATGTATGAGAATCGGTGCTTTAATGTTTACTTTAGTGATTCTCAGGTAAAAACAGGTAAAAGGTGAAACTTGGCGATTTTGGACTAATTACGGAGCAAGATGTCAAAAGTCTACTGAAACCCAGAAGATGCGCCGTATCTCACTCAACAGATACGCCGCAATATCATACTTAGATGAATTCGAAGACCATTGCCTGACTTTGAAAAATGCGCCGCAAGGAATTCTACCATGCGCCGCATATGAAACTTTGGTCAAAGAAGAAGATCAAGCTCATTCTACTCCAGATACGACGCATCACACAATTGACATACGGCGTATCACTATCAAGACTTCACCAGAAACAATCCAAGACAACTGAAGGACATGTGCCGCACAAAGATTCAAGTTACGCCGCATCTAAAGGCGGTGTACGAATATTCCAGAATATAATAAGCTTGGACCCCACGCGAAGTTAAGTCAATGCGCCGCATCTGATCATTACATGCGCTGCATCGAACCCTGAGATAGAAACTATAAATACCCCAAGACCTAGACGAATTTTGGGTACACCATAACCCTAAGGAGGCGAATTCTGACGAACAAGTAACACAAGACACACCCCAAACGAAGATCTTAGAGCTGTAAGAAGGTCCTGCATGTAGTTAATTCATTAAGTAGTTTTGTTTTATTGTAATAGTAAGCTTTAATTCATCAGAATTGGTGGCCGGTAGTTTGTGAGTACGCAATATCAAATGCCCGCCTAAAAATTGCTTTCTCATCGATTAAAGTTTATATGTTTGATGTCTTTGGTTAACTTATATTAGTGCATTGATTACTTCTGTGTCTAGCTGAGCACTGCTGGGCCGCCATACCCCTTCCTCGCCTATTTACTCCGATGTCTTTGGATAAGTAGGATATTCATAAGTAATCATTAAGGTTTTACTCGCCGATATAATGAAATCAACGAGTACGGATTAATTATATACACTTCATATAAAACTAGTAATAAAACAAGTGACAAGCTACTTAATTATCAGGACAGGTCTTCTTATTGTCTCTATTATCTATCTGTGTACGTGTATGCTATTCGCTGATTTGTTCTCATAGGTATTTATTGTTTAATTAGATAACCAAATTGTGCCAGTCTCTCAGGCTGTACCCCTTTCGTTAGATTAGACTGTAAACTAACTTAGATATTAAAATACTGATTAGGATAACTAGATAATACGTTCCACTCTTAGTGATCGACACTCTGCTTACCATTATATACAAACTGACCGGGTACACTGCTCGTTAAGTGTGTGTGTTATTGATAAGTCGGCTAAATATAAATGTAAAACTTGAGTAGGCATGTACACTGCTAAACCGCAATGACACATCACGTCCATCATTGGTTCAGTTCCTTAAAGCTTGTTCAATGAATGAAGTGGGGATTTATCCATTGAATTTGATTCATCATCGGATTCAAAGTCAATGTCAGTCACTGAAGGTTTTGGACTTTCAGTGACATTAGAGTTAGGTGATTAGAATTCAGGGGCCAAGATTCTTCTAGTGTTCCAATTTGAATTTTGTTAGGATCATGTCTATTAACCTATTGCTTTAAAATAAGGGTCCCCGTTTCATGAACATATCATGTGGATGATCTTAAAAAGACTAACTCACTTGATTCCTTTTTGAGTAACTTTTAGTGTGTTGAACAACTCTTAACATTTTTAGTTTTTGATTTGGAATTTTCTCATTGATGCATTAACTAACCCTATTTGAGGTATTGAACTAAGACTTGGTGATAGACTTAACTTCATTAAGTTCCTTCCTAAGGGCTTGATTTTCTTTCAATATCTCAGTGTTAGCATGATAAAGTGTAAGGGCTGTAAGTTTAGCTTGTTTTAGTTCTAGCAATTCTTCCTTTCAAGTGATCAGTTCCAAAACACGATTCTTATATTTTGACATCAAATTCTATCTTTGTTCTTCTACAAACTTAAGATCAACAAATTCATAATTAAGAAACACTTTTCTATCATAATTATCTTTCATTTGTAGAATTGTGTGTAGCTTTTTTATTGTGATGTCAAACCATTCTACATTCCTGGTCTATTCTCTTCCAACATCAATCTTTTAATCATCAACCGAGGCCATGAGCATTTTGACAATTACCATTTCATCATCATCATATGATACTTCTTCTTCATTACATTCATATGATTCAGCCACAAGACTTTTGTCTCTTGCTTAGGATGATTGAGAAGGTTGAAAGGTTGAACCACTGGAGGTTAAGAGTACCAGTTTGGCTTTGGCCTTTCTATATCCAGCTCTGTAGTCTTTCTAAACTCTTGGTTCAGTTTCACTGTCTAAAAGATTTTGAACTGAAGTGATGAGTTTTGGATAAAATCTTGTTTCACTTGAAAAATCTATTTTGAAGAGGAAATGGATAAGTTGATGTGGATATTTTTGCAAATCAATCTTTTATGAAAGGACCAGTTTTACCACATGCAAACATTTTTCTTCAACTTTGTCAAAAGATGTTGAGCCACTAAACTGATGGATTCCTTTTGAAGAATCTTTTTGAATTGGCTAATAAAACCCTTTTTGAAATTCTTCATTAAGATCATCCATGTAATCTTTGCTACTTCTTATGTCATCTTCATCATTGGGATCATCTTGGAAGTCTTGAACATTAGAGTTAGAGAATATAGCAGTTTTTAAAGGGTGGTAATCGTTAGGGCATTCTTGCTCTCTTGCAAATAGATGTTAGCAATCAATTTTCTTCTTGGTTGTACTTTCCAAAGAGGGCGGCTAGGTCAAGGTCTCTAACATGGTTAGAATTTATTAAGCTTAATTTAACCATTTCTTTGGAAGACTGTTGACATAACCAACATTTATTTCATGGTTGGAAAGGATGACACCATCATTAACAAATTCATTCAGGAGAATATTGTATCTGGTAAAGGTTTGATAAACTTTCATCTTCAAGACATTTGAAAGTGTTCTAAGCAAGTTTAAGGTTAATGACCCTATTTTCCTTTAATCGAGATAGTCCCTCAAAGTTTAGAATCAAATTTTTCAAGCTTGTTTGGCAGTTGGACATCTAATGACTGATTCTATCACATCATCTGAAATGCATGATATGATGATACTTTTGAGGTGTTGATCTTGATTGACCACCCTTCCCGCCTTATTTATCTATTAAGTTTTAGGTTTTTCAAGATTTGTTGTGGTTTTAGGAACATATGGACCATCCTTAAGACATTTAATGAGGAATTGTTTCATACGTGCAATATGATATAAAAACCATTTCTTCCATTTGGTAAATTTGTCAACTTCTAGTTTGAGAGCAGTAGATAGATAACAACTACTCATTGAGTCTAGAAGTTAAGGTACATCAAGTGTTGAATGGTAGGATCTGATTTTAAAAACATCTAAACGGTTTATTAATAAGGTGTTATAAATTAAACCGCTCTGATGCCACTTGTTGTTCCCTTTAGAGTGATTATAATCAATAACAAAGTTATAGAATCTCTCTCCATGTTAACAAATGTAAATTTTAAATAGTCATGTGAAGAACAAGCAATAAACAGTTTTAAAAAGATTTACACAAGATGTTTTCAATGTTTAAAATTCTTATTAGAAATGAATCAAATAGTTTGAAAAAGATTGTTTGTGTAATAACAATCTTAGTTAAATGAAAATTGAGGTGATCTCATTTCTAACTTGAACCCAAAACCTAAGTTATAGTTTAAGTATGAACTTATACTTACTAGCTGAAAAGTTCAGCGGCCTAAGTTCAGTCTAAGGAGTAAATTCTCTTCAATGTGTTTCACATTAATTCAAAGAGTTATCATTTATTCAATTACAAACATTCTTGTTTATAGTAGAGAAGTAGGGTTTCAAATGTTTTTACTTTACACATGTTGAGCATTCAATGGGTAGGTAAGGTGTGCATTAAATGTTTCTACTTTAAGTAAGGGATATACTCATCTTTAGGGAACAATATTGACAATTGTTGCACTTTTTACTTACTTTGGAAATGTGTTGAATCAATGAAGACTTGTTTGATCCTTTTTTTCTTTTGTAGTTTTAACGTCTTTGACCTTCGAGATACTTGATATTCTTTTCTCAGTAAATTGGGTTATGAGAAGAACAAAAATCTTTTCTCCGTATCTTGGGTTATTAAAATATCGGACATCTTTCATCTTTCAGTGAGACATTGTCAAGCCTGAATGAACTGAACACCTTCTTTGAAAATTTTACTTCAGTCATTGAATCACATGTGATGACGTATGGTATGGATTCGGGTCACGCACCCATCCAATACGCAAGCCCATCACGAATGGGCCATTATGACGATATTTGCAGCCCACGAGGCCCGCGAATACAGAACTGTACTTAAGCCCACCACGAGTGGACTGTTTAGCCAACACTTAGGCCCACGTAGGCCCAAGCCCGGACACGGGCACTTGCCCGGTATGCGATATCTTCTATTATTTTGGTAGATATCGGATACCGAAGATTGGGGAACACGAAACCAACTAGGGTTTCGTGTGTATAAATAGAGGCCTCCTCAGTCCTCTAAAGGTACGATACTAAACCCTAAGCTACAAGCCTTAAACCTAAACACGATTACTTACTCTCACGCCAGAGGATAATCGGGGGAAACAATCCCTCGGTAAGCCTAACGGTGTTTGTCGTTTTTCTTAGTGTGCAGGTCTCAAGTAACTTTACCCGAATTGATACTCAAGCTAAGCCACGCCCAACTTTTGTATCAACAACATGCATCGGCAATTAAGTAAAGTCTCTTTTTCTTCAAGAAAGAACTCAGGGGAGTTATTCTGAGTATTTACAGCCACTATCTTATGCTTATGTTTTATATTCAAATCCATTTAGAGACTCGTAGACGTTGAAATGACCCACAACTAAAAGACAAAATTCTTGCTATAGATATGTAAACTGTCAATAGTTAACGCCCCTAGTTCTATCCTTGTCGGGCATCTTTCAAAGCTATACGTATATTTTCTAACTTATAGAAAACAAGATTTCCATCTTTCTAATATTATAAGATAAAAATGTATTGTATGTTGGAAGTCGTTTTCCAATTAATTATATAGCGAAGGAGTAATGGTAAAGCCAAAAGTAACTCTCACAATGTTGTTTTTCAACATTTCCGTTATACTTTCTTTCTCGATCTTGATTTAGTTAAAGTTTACTTTCCTTGGAGATTTTAATTTATTTGCTTCATATTGTATCCGAAATGGGAGACTGTCTTGAAGAATGACTTAGGCCTTAACCTAACCACGTGTAACCCCGAACAAAAGCCATCATATCCTATATGTATATATCATCCGAGAAATAATAACAAACCTCCCTACAGGCCAATGACAAATATTTCGAAAATCAAGAGCAAACCGATAAATGCACAATCAAGCAATTGCACAAAGGCATAAAACCGTAAAATCAAGAGTACGTGATATAGCTTGTAAATCGATGACACTCAGATAGAATTAGAGTTATAACGTTTTAATTTACAACTTCAGACTTACGAAGTACTCGGCTCAAACTTATTAATAACAATATGAGACACTTATTTGTAAATTCTCAATTTTCAAGTATCTAGCAACCCATAAAGCAACTAACAACTTCAATTCTCATATAAAGGTTGGTATACAAGTGTATCGTTTTTTAATACTAAAAATCTAGTTTCCTGATTGTGATAACGTTCTTAGATATTGGAAAGTAACATTGCATGTAAAGCAAAAAAAAAGAGAGAACTAGTTGGTTGCTTAATGGGGTGGGGGGAGTTTGAAGATATGCCCAATCTCCATTTGACAAAATTCCAGTTTTCCTCATACAATAACCGAATCTTGGTAGATAAATATATAAATCAAATTTAGCCAACCTCCATTGGTGAACAAGATATTTTTCTTGTACAGTTGAAATAGTTGACAAAATAGATTGGTTCTTTAGTTACAATAACTTTACGGGGCGTTTAGTTGGAGTAATTTCATGGAATTTGGGGGAATTTGAAATTAAAATTCCCTCAATTACCATGTTTGGTTCAAAAGAGAGGGGGAAAATCTAAATGGCAAAGCAAATTAAGGGCCTGTCTGTTTAACTTTTTCATTAAGTCATGTTAATTAACAAATGATTTAATGCAGACAACCTCAGTTTTATTACTTAATATTTTTAGTCATCTTTCTCTATTAAGTTACAAACAAACAGTTTTTATATGACTTAATTAATTCAGTTTTTTTCATATTAAGTCAATTAAGTTGAAATCAAACACCCCTAAAATTCATTAAATGAGGAAATTAGAATGTCTCCAAAAAGTGAGGAATTTTAATATACTTAGAATTTTTTTTTTTTTTTTTTATAAACTTTTTTTCTTATTGTTTTTTTATAAACTTTTAAATAGAATTTTTTGTGAATTTTTGTTTATAAAACTTTTTTTTATAAATTTTTTATAATTTTTTTATAAACTTTTTTTTTATAAATTTTTTATAAAATTTTTTTTATAAATTTTTTTATAATTTTTTTATAAATTTTGTATAATTTTTTTATAATCTTTTTTTATAAATGTTTTATAAACTTTTTTTTTATAAATTTTTTATAAACTTTTTTTATAAATTTTTTAAAATCTTTTTTTTTTATAAATTTTTTATAAACTTTTTTTGATAAATTTTTATAAACTTTTTTTATAAATTTTTTATAAACTTTTTTTATAATTTTTTTATAAACTTTTAAATAAAATATTTATGAAATTTATATTAAAAAAAATTATAAATTTCTGTCAACCAAACATGCGAAGGTAATTTAAATTCCGGAATTCTAAATTCTCAACAATTTAAATTTTGTAGAATATAAAATTCCGGAATTTTAAATTACTCCAACCAAACGCCCCTTGGTGTTTTTTACTTTTAATCCTTAAAGAAATAACTGAAAATTTCAAGATTATAAACATCAGTTGTTTCACAATGATATACTCTTTACATAAATTCTTTTCAAGTCAGACACAAGATAAAGATTGTTGTACCTCATCATTTCTCGGGTTTTTACTTTTATAAAATGAGAATAACGAGAAATAACTATAAGCACACATTAAAAATGCATCGACTTGAATGAGATATATCCTTAATCTTTTAAATACACCATAATATATTTTCTAACTAAAATTTAGATGCATATACATATATTAAATGCATTTCATCAAGTTAGACAAATCATATGTATTTTTTGTCATTTGCAAGTTAAATCAGTTGTTAGTACTACTTTGCACTATTTCACTTCAAAATCACTTTAAAAAGTATTTGGAATGCATCTAATCAAATCCTATGTGTAGTTATATTTATTTCTTATCCTTCTAATTTTAAGTTTTTTTCTCACTGAATCCCTATTCTTATAGTTAAACTTATATATATTTTTGAGTCAATTTATATTTGTCTAAAGGTAATTTATAAACATCCCATCCTATGCATCTAAAATTTCGTAAACTAAGGTAGTGGTGTTTCTTAGAAATACTTCTTAACAACATCTTAATCTTACTCATTCAAACACGATCAGACATTATGGTCATTAAGTGCATTTTTTTTTACTCTCGTTTAGAGACGGCTAGATGCTCAAACCTCTAACCTACCAAGATGTGGAGGGGGAATCTTACTACCTTTTAATGTTATTGGTTAAACCTTTTTTTTCTAATTCTTTTTTTCATTTGCGTCGTTATTTTCCCCCCTAAATACATGTGAAAGATGATAATAAGATGATAACGAAAATGCTCAAACATAAGAGTTTTATAAGCAATAAAATAAATAATTAGTTTGTAAAATCAAATTTTGGCATGTGCATTTTGAGCATGAACATGAATTTTTTCTTCAAATATTTTTAATTGATAAATGACAATATTAAGTATATTATAAAATATTTTACTTTTTTCCCAATCTTATAATCGTTAATTAATTGATAGTGACAGTTTACAAAATGGTGAAGTTTAACGACGTACGACTATAACATATCAACAATTTACAAGATTAAACTGTGACACAATGTCCTTGAATGTTTTGTGTTAATGCATTTTATTTTCACATTGATAGGTTGTGTTAATTTTATGACTCATTCGTTCTATTTAATATTTATAAATGTTTATGCATTATTAGAATGAAACTACTTTAGATTTATATCATTCAGACATTTTTTTACCAAAAAAACAAACAGTATAATTTTTTTCAGAATCAAACATTTACACCTTAGATCCATATTTAAATGTGCAAATCAGATTTAGATTCAAGACCTCTTAATAAACAAACAACCCCTAAATAAGACTAAGTATGTCATTTCGGACCTTATCTTGGAAATATACCTAATTTCCCTATAATTATTTTCTATATAAAAGAAAAAGACATTTTTGTTACATGGTATAGTAGCTTTAGGTTCTGTCTATCACAAAATAATTATCCTCCGGTCATTGTCTACTTGCCGATGATTCAGATGGATCCTGATTTATTTGTTTGTTTATTTATTTGTTTCGCTTTATATTTTCGTTTTATTAGTCCTTTCATCTCATCCAAATCGTAAACCCTAAAACTAAAAACCTCTAGTCATCATTACACATCCCACATTATGTTGATTTAGCTATCAATCAACAAAATTTTTCTCGTCAACATTACTTTTTATTTTACCGCCGGAGGTCATGTCATTTTTCAAAAGTAGTTGATCAAAAAATTATCGTTCCTACCTAAGGGCAAAGTAAGCCGTGACGTATAAAAAGGAAGCCGCAAGGAGTAGACAACTATATTGTTGAGTACAGTTATACATCCGTTTAGACAAACAACAAAGAAGATGATAGAAGATAAAAGAAGAAGCGACTTTCAACATATATTTCAGTTTGTGTGTCTGGAAGCCTCTCGTTCAAACTGCGAGAGAGTTTTAAGTGATTAGTTTATTGGCTCAAGCGTAATTGTAAGCTTAGGGTTCATTAGGTATAAAGTTAAAATTACTTGTTCACAAAGCTATATATTTATTATAAATACACATGCAACTTTTCTTATGTAGGACATAACATATTCAATACTACTAATACTCTATTTGCTTTTTGCTATTGCTATTTGCAATTTTGCAATTTTAAGACTCTAACTGTAACTAAAAAACGGCAGGTATAGATGTCGGTTTAAACCAGCAAACTATAATGTGAACAAAACGCGGCGATATGTGATTTGTCCATATCTAGAATCTAGTCAACTTTGGTGAACTGCCACTCGCTTTCCACCTATTTTGCCCGTTTCATATAAGACAGGTATGTAAATATCAAGTTCATTGTAATAGTCTCCCAAATACGCACGAAGTTCACACCAATATGTAAAACTAATAATTGTACTTCAATTACATTTGTTCGTTTGCTCAAAAAATAAAAATAAATAAATAAAAATTTGTTTGGTGTAACTTACAAGATTATATTGTTTACAAATTCAATAATTTCTAAAATTGTTATAATTACTTTTGAAACATACTAGTTTTAGATTCATGTGCACGCACTGGGTTTTTGGATTGATTTTTGATAGACTCATTTTGCATATTGTACATGAACATAAAATATAGTCTTTCCAATAATATAGTACCTTAAACTTATAAAAATGTTAATGAAATATAAATTTCTATTATGCATAATAAAATCCAAAGTAAAAATAAATAAAGTATTACTAGCTCACATTGAGAACTCAATCTCATTTAGTAAATTTTATAACTAAAAATACATAGAATGCTCTTTATATTATTCTTTCTTATTGATGGTATGCATTTGCAGGAAGTCGATCATTACTGTATGATGCTTCATGAAGTATCTTATAACGTTATAATAACACTTTCAACATTGTCTTCTTCTTCTTCCACGACCGTCGTGAGATTTCCTATACACTCTAGACACATAACTTGTATAAAAGCAAATTCATAGGATGAAAACATGTATGCACAAAACATTACTTATATTTAGGAACCTTATATTAGACTACGCAATAGAAGTATATGGATTTTAAGTTAGTTTATAAGACAAGTTCACTAGCTAATCCGTTATCCAAAGCCCGTTATGGCCCAAACTGAATTTCCTCAAATTGTGATTAACATGACCCATCATGTTGAGTTTTTTGTGAGAGAAAAAATACCTGTGTGCCAATGACTTTTACTTGAAAGGAAAACTTTAATCTATTTTATTTACTTTTTAGGGTAAAATGCAAAAATGGTCCTTAACGTTCCACGAAATAGCAAAAACGGGACCGAGACAAAAAGTAGCGCAAAAGAGACCCCAACGTTACGCAAAAGTGCAAAAGTGCAAAATTGCCACCGAGAGGCATTTTCCGTTAACTTTCCCGTTAAGTGCCACGTCCATGAGGGTAGTATCGTCATTTCACGGTTCTTTTTATCTCCCGCCAACTTTCGGGGGACTATTTTTGCAAACAACGTAAACTACTTATGTAAAGCAACTACTCGATAGGGCTGAGCAAACGACCCGAACGGACCGGACCGACCGAAAGACCGACCGAGACCGGACCGACCACATTCGGTCCGGTCCTCGGTCTTGGATTTTTGGCTAATTCGGTCCTCGGTCCGGTCGGTCCAGTTCGGTCCGGTCTGGTCCGGCCACAAACTGATTATTTAGCCTTGTTGGACCGGACCGACTGACGGTCCGACCGAGACCGGACCGAACCAGACCGAACCGACCACATTCGGTCCGGTCATCGGTCTTGGCTTTTTGGCTAATTCGGTCATCGGTCTCGTCGGTTCGGTCCGGTCTTGGACCGATGCTCACCCCTACTACTCGATTAATTGTGAGTGCTTTTTCAGGGTACAGTAAATCCCCAAAACCAACCGACCGTTGTGCAGATAATCAACCGTCAAACCCTAACTTAAAAAAAAAATCAAATCGCAACAACTAAACCCAGGTATGGCGAATAATGATAAGAATGATAAGGGAAAGTGTTTGTTGATGGGGGGAGGAATCATCCGAAATGTCGTGGGGCAAGGTTTTATTAAATGATGAAGTCTTTGAGGATGTTTTGGATGAATTTGGTGATAAAGTTATTGCCAAGTATGGTTCGTATGCAAACATAGGGAAGGAGATGATCGAAGAAATTCTTCAATGGATGTGGAACAGAACCTTCAACAAACCAAATGTGGGTGCTAGCGGTGCCATATCCATTCCTACCATTGGAAGTGGTAGCGGTTGCTCCAATGAGGTAGTTGCATTTTCAAAAAGAGGGAGGGGAAGGCCGGTTGGGAGTGGCAAGAAGAAGAAGGAGAAAGAGGCTGGCAAGAAGAAGAAGGAGGGGAGTCCTAATCCGAGTACAGTTACAGAAAAAAGGAAGAGGGGAAGGCCTGTTGTGACTGGCAAGAAGAAGGAGGAGGCTGGCAAGAAGAAGAAGGAGGCTGGCAAGAAGAAGAAGGAGGGGAGTCCTAATCCGAGTACAGTTACAGAAAAAAGGAAGAGGGGAAGGCCTGTTGGGACTGGCAAGAAGAAGGAGGAGGATGGCAAGGCTGGCAAGAAGAAGAAGGAGGCTGGCAAGAAGAAGAAGGAGGGGAGTCCTAATCCGAGTACAGTTACTGAAAAAAAGAAGAGGGGAAGGCCCGTTGGGACTGGCAAGAAGAAGAAGGAGGGGACTCCTAATCCGAGTACAGTTACTGAAAAAAGGAAGAGGGGAAGGGCAAATGGGACTGGCAAGAAGAGGAAGGTGAAGGAAGAGCATACGGATCTTGGTATGTTAATGTAGTATACTTCATTTGTTTGCCTTTTTAAATTTGTTTATGTAGGCTGCTATGATATGTTTGATAGACTTTTATCTGCATCCCCTTTGCTAGGTTTAGGATAAACAGAGTATTATGTTTTTAAGTATGCTGTTAGAATATCATAAGTGCGAGTGATTGGCATTACTAAAGTACTGCTATAGAGA
The DNA here is from genome assembly GCA_014162995.1 of Artemisia annua. Classification (NCBI taxonomy): domain Eukaryota; kingdom Viridiplantae; phylum Streptophyta; class Magnoliopsida; order Asterales; family Asteraceae; genus Artemisia; species Artemisia annua. The sequence continues at coordinate 139,173 of LBNU01029145.1, forward strand.
GTGTTTGCCATTACTAAAGTATGCTGTTTGAATTTAAACGGTGGCAGGTTCAATTTAAGTGATTATGATGATGAAATTGTGTTCAGAATGCACAATAATGGGTTCTTTGAATTTGCTCCTTTGATATATATACAAGGGAAGGTTTCTTCTATGTGTGCCTTTGTCCATGACAAACATATCTTTACCCTTGGTCTGAATGATATGTTATCACGCATTACGGGAGAAAAATGGGCTGTCTTCTTTTGTTTGCCTGGCAAATCATTAGAAGAAGGTTTGAAATTGATTCAAACAGAAAATGATGTGCATACAATGATCGAACTAGGTTGTCGGGCTGGTTTTGTAGACTTGTTTGTTGCTCACACAAAACAGATGTTATCTCCATACTATTTAAAAAACATTGATTCAGAGGGTGAAGGTGGGGAGGTTGTCGGATGGGTAGAAGAAGATGCTTTAGTACATCAACTCTTTAGTACATCAACTCCTTTTTGGACTAGCACTTCCAAACCTTATAGGAAAGTGGAAGATTTTGATGCTTCAAAACCTGAATCCGGGAAGCAAAAAAAGAGGGTGAAGAGGTCTATGGATAAAGGAAAAGGTAAGATGGTTGATGAGGCTGTGGAAGATGTTGATGCTTCAAAACCTGAATCCGGGAAGCGAAAAAAGAGGGTGAAGAGGTCTAAGATAAGGGAAAAGGTAAGATGGTTGATGAGGCTGTTGTTGTTACCAGGATCTAACCGGCTGGTATTGTCATTAGAGACGGTTGTTCTTTGAATAACTCAGCAGGTGTTGGTTCAGTGAATGTGGGAGCAAGGGGTGGGGGTATTTTGAGGCCAAGAATCACTAATTGCGTACTGGGTCTACAGGCACCAAGATTAATGGGTAACAATGTGGTGTTATTTTAACTAGGTGAGTCAAATGAATTTTTAGCAAATATTTTGGATACATTGCATTGCCTATTATAGTAAGCTGATTTCATTGCATATATTGACTGTGCGTGCAGGTGTAGTTGATCACATGTTGGTTCATCCAGTAGAAGTTTTGAAGATTGACATATGGGTTCATGTATTGGGAATATGTAATGTAAACTAAAACACTTTAATTTGGTTGTATTTAGTAATGTAATTTGACTAATGTAACTTGAACTATTCTACCTCTGTTTCGAATACACCAAAAGGTGTGAGCAGGCATTGTGATGGGTTCATATGGGGTTAAATGTTTAGACAAGCTTCACTCCTATCAATACTCTGTTTTGGGTTACATTTACTATGAATATGTTTCTGTTTGTTTTGTGGTTATGTTATTTGGTTCGATTAGTAGCATTTACAATTATGTGTTTTTGTATTGTATTATGGTTTCAATTCTGTCAGTTTCATGTTTGTGAATGTGTTTGTGATACGAATCGAACAATGTATATCAAGACAAACGGGATCAAACGACCCCTTCCATTCATAAACCATAGGGATACATTTACAACCTTAGGGGAAACCACAACCCCTAACTACATCATCACCTACATCTACCTAGCTTACGACACTACGACAGTGGCACTAAAATGAACAAAAGAAACCACAACTCCACAAGTGCCAAACCACCTACTACCTACATTCATCATACACAACAAAACAACCCACCCCCAGCCTCCAGCACCCAACCCCTTCACATGTAAGTTTGCCTCACAGCAAACTCAATCTTGGAGACAATGCTGTCGTTAGTTTGCCTAAGCATCCTCATCAACCCCCTCATCTTTCTCATATCAGCTGACTGAATCCTCCTAAGCTTGTTCACATTAGCCCTTGCAGTTCTCGACCCCCTTACGTTTTGGAGCTCCAAAATCAGGTCCCCCCTAATACGGAGCATATTAGACAGCTTTTGGCACCTACTCATCAACTCTTGTGCATGATGAATGTCCTCCTCAACCTCTCGCTGGTAATGGGTTAACATCATTTCCGATATGACAAACGAGTTACAGGCAATCACGAGATCAAGACAGCGAGACATGTTACTGGAAAAGGGAATGATAATTATTTGATTACGGGTGTGTGTGTGTTTCTGCTTGTGTGTGTGTGTGCAGGCGTTGACCATTTAATATGAAAACATGAAAATAACTTTGCAAATTAGCTATTGAGGTCATGTCACACTTAATCTAGTTGCTTTACATAGGGTAGTCCCCCGAAAGTTGGCGGGAGATAAAAAAGGACCGTGAAATGACGATACTACCCTCATGGACGTGGCACTTAACGGAAAAGTTAACGGAAAATGCCTCTCGGTGGCAATTTTGCACTTTTGCGTAACGTTGGGGTCTTTTTTGCGCTACTTTTTCTCTCGGTCCCGTTTTTGCTATTTCGTGGAACGTTAAGGACCATTTTTGCATTTTACCCTACTTTTTATTTGTCAACATGATAGGTCATGTTAAAACTAACTTGAGAGGATCTTAATCTTTTCTTAGTGGTTGTTGATTAGCTAAGAAAGAGCTTCTCGTAATATACAGTAATTATTTTTTCTTTTCCTTTTTTTTAATAGAGTAATTCTTTTTCCTAAATAACATATTGAATAATGGTATTTACTTGGTGGGCCAACTTTTGTGAAAAGTTATCATAAGTTCAAAATCATGCAAAAGATGAAAAGAATCCTGATTCAACATGTATTGGCGTATTAGTCAACTATTATGTATGGGTCCAGCTCTAGTCAACTTAAGTAATGTGCCACACTCTTTTGAGACCCCATCGCCTGCCTCTAATTTTGACTTTGAAAACATATTGTTTCTTAGACAATTAACCGACGTTTTAAAACCCATGGTAACTTAGCCGGTTTTACGTTGAAGTGAGATCTGGTTCGGAAACGAGGCCGGATGTAATAAGGTTTTTTCTTATTTGAGAATCAAAGTGAACCGTCGGCTTTTTGTTGACTATGTTTAATAAACTCAGATAGGTCATAAATTTTTATCAAAAATCTAGTAAAACCTTTCTTTTCTCATCAACCTTTCTAGATTTAATTGACAAGTTGAAGTGATGATGATTAATGTTGGTTAAAATTTTGTAAAACAGTAAATTAGAGTTAAAAATATCTTAGAAACACCAACTAATATAGTTTTAATGCATAATGTTATAACTTAAAATCATAAGTTGATTGTTGCAAATCTTTGTCATATTATTATAGACTAGGCGAGCACCCGTGCATAGCAGTATACAATATAATTGCGATAACATTGTTAACTGTTTCGTGTAACGTTAATTCATGCAACGTAAAATAATAAAAGTTCAATTATATAGGTTGTAACATAAGATTATTCAACTCAAGGAACAATTTTTGAAATGTCTCATCTTAACTAAAAGATTGTTTAACAACGTTACCAACCTTATTCATCTTCCTCTATAATTTTTTTTAATCTTCTTTTACAAATAGTTGATGACGAAAATGGATGTCTTATATATGGTAGAATATGTGCAGCATACATGGAATTCAGTATGATCGAGCAGATTAAAAAGAAATCGTGTGACACTTAAAAACCAAAACAAAATCGTGTTAATAAAAAAAATTTGAATTTGAAAGCAAAGGCAATCTTTATTTAATGACAAATGAAACAAAAAATTCAAATTTACGGCCACTAATTTAAATATAAGGTTTAGAAGGGTATTTTTGTCAAATCGCTTGATTTATTTTGTTTTTAAGGTTTAAGTGTTGTTGTTTTACATTATCCAATATATTTAAACCTCAGTTTTTCCGTTGAGCCCAAAACGCTTTTTCATTGGTTGAAGCCCCGTAAGTTACTGTTGCGTCAACTGTTCATCCGTTATATCCACTTTTCCCGTTCCGTTTTTCCATTCTAGATATTTCTTGACACATAGTATCCATTCCACAAAGGTACACACTGGAACATTCTTCCCCATTCCCCTCTCTCAGAAGCAGACACTCCTCTCTCTAAAAACACACACTCACCGATTATTCATAGATCTATACACAACCAAGACGCAGATAGTTTGATCCGAATTTTATAAAAACAAAAGGTTAGTTACTCATTCTATTTGACCAAATCTTTTCCCCAATTTTTTTGAAGTCTCAGTTACAGAAACCCTAACTATTTCACACATACTAATGTCTTAGTAATATATTATTTTTCTGGCTTGATTTAATTAGATTTTCAGTTTTCTTATTATGATTTTTGGTTTTCTTCCTTGATGGCATACAGGTCGTTAAAGACACACACACAAAGTTCTTTTGTGCTTTGGGTTTTTGGAAAGATGGGTGCCTATTTTGGTCGTTTTTTTGTCCCGGAAGATTTTTTTGGTTTATGCTCGATCGGTGTTTAATTAAAGGTAACATTTTTCCTTAGATATAAACATAAATGTTGAATTGGTATCTTTTGGTTTTTGAAATTAGTTGTTTGATTATGGTGTATTTCGTGTTCCCCTTAATTGAGACTGGAAATAGAAACCCTAGAGAATTAATGGGAGTCGAGTTGGGTTATAAGAGTTAGGGTTATGATGTTTCTGTCTCACTTTCTTGCTGACAGAAATTTAAGGTCGGTTTGAGATGAGTGAAACTTGATGATACCAATGTGTTTTTGCTTGTTTTATATATAGTAGAGATAGAGATATAAAACTTAAAAACAAAACTTATCGGTAGAGTTTCAATCTTTTTTATCAATTTAATCAAATATATGAATAAAGTCGGATAAATTGATTAAACCGGCGATTAAATTGGGTCGATAAAAAAAAAGGGGGTTTTAAAACATTGCAATTAACTAGCTTGTTGTAACATTATATTTAATTTTAGAGAAAAGTCCAAAATACATCACTGTGGTTTGGCCTTTGCTCGCTTTACATCTTTTTTCTTTTTTTTTTGGCACAAAATCATCCATGTGGTAGTAAAGTTAGCACAAAACCATCCCTCCGTAATATCAGTTAATAAGGACTAACGATGCGAATTATTTTCTGTTATCTCCTAACAAGAGTTAAAATATTTGCATCGTTAGTCCTTATTGAGTTAAAATATTTGCATCGTTAGTCCTCATTGACTATAGAGTTAAAATATTTGCATCGTTAGTCCGTATTGAGTTAAAATATTTGCATCGTTAGTCCTCATTGAGTTAAAATATTTGCATCGTTAGTCCTCATTGACT
>LBNU01029145.1:144437-171151 GCA_014162995.1 Artemisia annua
AAAAAAAAACGTATGAAAACTTGAAATTTGATAAAAGTGTTTCTGAATCGATTTTAAATCACGATTTTGACCCTTTTCGGGTCCGAATCATCAAAAGTGTAAAACACGAAAGTTGTCTGGAATAATGTTTTACATCAAGTCACGCGAGATTTTAACCTGAAATTGCAAAACAGTGGGTGTTTACTCCCAAATCGATAACCGCTTAAGTTTTGGTAGTAAACGGCCGCTGTTTTGCAATTACGTTCATTCTAAAAGTATAATCGAAGCTCGTAAGACACATCATTATACTTAAACGGGAACATTTAAAGATTGTTTACTGTGTGTCTCACTGCCGATATAAGAAGCAAAAGTTTCACTTATGATATGATAGAGAGTTGTTTTATACAGTATTCAAATGTGGACTAGATTAGTTTAAGGTAGCGATTACCAAAAAAAGATTTGCACCATAACAAAAATAGAACAATTCTCAGATGAACTGTATACTATTGAGCTTGCAACAAACAAACATGCATTTTAATTGAGAAACTATAACTTTTTATTTCAGATAATAAGGCTGGATGTAGAGGTAATGAACTCAGTTCCTTTCACGGCATTCATTCTCACTACTGTCTCATTAGGTGGCGCGAACCACTGATTCCCTTTATAATTTAACTTCACGCATGGTCTTGGACGACCCATAGCAACTTCACGCATGGTGAAGGTTGCCAACTCAACACCTTAGCGTGTGGTGCTTCTATTACTACGCTTGGTCTAAGAAATTACGAATGAAGCAAAGGGATCAACAGACTACAATGACTTTCATGAAAGTAGATAATATTATACTGGCCATGATAGTGCATGCTAGTATACGAACAAACAAATTTCATGGACAATATTAGGTTGCAAAGATTTCATGGATAGAAACGTGACGCAAAGATTTTAGTTTCTTCAAATATATATTTAAACCCGTGTTAGTTTAAATTTTTTTCATGCAAAATTTGGTCATTCAATATTTTTGACCTGTTTAATTAAGGCATATACTAACATAAAAAATTTTAAGAAAAACTTTGATTTAACTAATTACTTTACCATGAGCATATAGTTTACTTTTTCGTTCTGATGATGCATGAGATACAATTCCAGAAAGTTAGTTCTGTTGTTAAGCATTTCTTAACTAACTTACATTAAGTTAAAATTTAAAGTCACAACCTTCACTCCTCTTTGTCAAACAAAAGAAATCAATAATAACACGACAAGCTAGGCCAATCGGACAAATGTTGTAGACTTCTTATTACCCTAATGATTAATAAAATGTTTGACAATTTAGAGTGTAGATAAAGTCGTGATTTCGCTTTCACGTGTTGTTGTTCAAGGAGACTTATTTCGACTTGGACTCCCCTCGTCCCTACAAACATGTGCACAGATAACCCGATAGTTCGGTATTTGGCTCATTTGATAGTGTCAAAACCTAATAAAGGTCGAATTTGGGCCTACATTGTCCTTATTTCAATATAGGATACGGTTTAAGGCTGAGTAGTGACGCTCATGGTGTATTAAAACATTTGTCCATAAAAGTTTTTATAACAACTTGCTCTAAAATCTGACTAGAGGCAGTATGAATACAACGTTTACTAGCACCTACGATATACATATATTGTTTGCTTACATATATGCTTTTTTAAAGAGATGAACAAAGTCGTCCCCACAATAGACTTGCATTACTACTCTCACTCGAATTGAAGTGATGTAAAGATGCATGAATAGTAGTAAACCAAAACTCATTAGTCTAAAGATGTAACAAGAAAAATTTTACCGCATTCGTCAAAGTTGAATGATGCCGATTTTCTTCGATTTTTAGTTTTCAAAAAATTGTTACTTTCTGTCTTAATAAATTAAAACAATCACTGTTGCTTCGTGTTAACCATTTTATATCAGAGTTCGTTCATCCAAATACAATTTTTTTTCTTGGGATAGAAAGTAATTTTGTAGTAACTTAATTTCTTCGTTTTTATATTAAGAAAAAAGCTACCAACAAGTCAGTAGAAGCTAAATACCAACACAATCTAGAAATAAACAAAACTACACACTACTACAAAAAAAAGGCATAGAGCCCGGTTGAAAAGGTGCAAAGAGCCCGGTTTTGCATGAGGGCACAAAGGGGGAGGGACTCTATTCGCAATTTAAATAGAGCCCGGTTTAGAAAACGGGCTCTATTACCTATTATAGAGCCCGGTTTTATATCAAAGAACATGGCTCTATGTAAATAAAAATAATTAAAAAAAAAATCCTTCCAGACATGAATTCAAATTCCTTTTTACAAAATGAACATTATATTGATTCAGATAAAGGAGATTGATTCATATTACAAGTTACTTTCTATTGATACATCGAGATTAATCTTGCGACTGCTTTTTGCAAACACCACAAATGAAAAAGCTACAAGCTAACATAATTGACTACTTGAACAAAAATAAAAGTGAAAAAAACACCATTGCGTTACTGTGAAGTCTTGTTATTATGCATTGCCCTCGAGTAACCTGACCGAAAGATTTGGGGTTGATCAAATTGATGATGTCTCAAATCCGTCTTTATATAGTGAAGCACGCCAGATGACAAATACCAGGCCCGGATTTGAGCATGTGCGGGATGTGCAATCGCACAGGGCCTCCATCTTTTAGGGGCCTCAAATTTTAAAACTTCTATAGAAGTATACTCCCTTTTTTCGAAGGATTTTAATCCATTAACAGATGGTTGTCAATGGAGGAAAAATGGATCTGGTTTTTGTTGGAGAAGACAACCTGAAAGTCAAAGTCGTAATAGATGTTTGTGGGCCCTCGCTTTTATATTTGTTATGTGGAACCTATATCTTCTATAGGTTTCGCTTCAACCCTTTACCTTTTCAAATTAATATTCTAGCCCTTATCCTTAATTTAAAATTTGTTATTTGTGGCTCAAAATCTTTCTTTAGAATACTTAAGCCAACCCCATATTTCTTTCATAATAGAAACTATATATTCAGCTCTAAAAACGTCTTAGAAAAATTGTTTTAGCACTGATTTATTTTGGGAAGAATTAATATGTGGAAACTTACTTTATAAAAATGGTGTAGTAATCTATAGGCTTTATGGATTGTCATGTTTTGAGAACTCATGGTTTCACCTAAAAGAAAAAAGAAAAAGAAAAAATTTAAAAGAAAAAAGAAAAAATATATATTTATATCATAATAAGTTACTATATGGTCGATATAAAAAATTGCATAATGAAATTTTGCTAAGTTTACGTGTGACTTAATTTTTGGAACTTAAAAGGCCCTATTTTAGAATTACGGCACAGGGCCTCTAAATTCAACGGGACGGCCCTGACAAATAAATAATAAGTCTTGACTTTGCCCATCCTAGTACACGCTCTAAACTACAAAAGCAACTGGCAAAACACCACATCGACCACCTGCACAAACTAAAACAAACTTAATATAGGATACAAATCACATTTATCTGTAAGCTTTTACAATACTCCGTACTATAGATCATCTAACCTTACTATGCGACTTGTAAATAAAACATGTAATATAAAAGCATAACTTAAACTCCTATTGGATTGTTCAAGCACACATCAGTTACAAGATAGAAAAATTAATATCACTTCCACTCAAGTTTATGCATATCAGTTACAACACATCTATGGTAATATGCTTTGTGTGCCTGAAGATCTCTGTACCTTTTTGCAAGACCATAAACTATCATGTAAACCTGTTGACATATAAAAAAAATGCAGAAATATATAAATTACTAAATGAAGATATATTATTAGAAGAATACCTGATTTGCCTTCTGTCCTAGACTCATTAAAAAGTTTTTTGGCTTTATATCATGGTGAAGAAAACCTCTTGAATGCATATCTCGACTATGTTTACCTACAAATGAAACAATAGTACAAAGTTTTAGTGTTGATATGATACATTTAATCAATGTTCTCGTTACACAAAGGTGTCATACTTACCAACTGATCTTCAAGCATTAAAACTGTTTTCAAAGTGGATTTCAACCATTTAATTATTTAATTAAAACATGCCACTCGTAACCAAGCTAACTAGACATTTTTACTCATAACAAAAACTGATGGTCGAATATCTTCCCGTAACCAAGCATAATTAAAACACGGGTTGTGTCAAAGATTAATTGAGTCGCGACTACATCGCGGGATAGCATCACGACTACACCAATAGCATCACGGGAAAGACACAACATGGCAGCTGCAAGAGCTGTATCATAGAACTTTTGTTGCGCCATGGCATTTTATTATGCTTGGTTAAGAATACCATAAACATATGACAGTTAGCAATAAAAAAAGCTTATCACAAATAGCATAAAACATATTACACCATGTATCTACCTTTGCTAATGCAATAATAAAAAAGAACAGATTGTGCAGCAATAGTTAAAGTAACAAACACATTCCTACTTAACTGTAACAAGTTCCAACTAAACCTATATAAAAGATTAGTATAAACACCACAAACACATTCCTACTTTAGCTGTAACAAGTTACAAAACTTGCAAAACATGAGTAACCCATCAACAATTATGCCGAAAACTATCACTAAGTTCCAATAAAGCATCAAATTAACACTACACACAGTCCATACATATAGCTAATAAAACAATAAACCTAAAACTAAAGTATACCTTTGATGTTGTTAAGAACTCCAGCTGCCAATCCAGCACTAACAGGGTAAAGAGTATCATCTAGATCTGTTGTATTATGATTGATTGTTACGATATGGTATACATATATATGACCACCAAAAATAAATTAGATTAATTAGTTACCAAAAAGTAGGCAATCATATTTCTGACGACGACCTTCAAACTCCATCTTCATCTAGCTAATTAAGCTTAGGCAAAACAAATACAGATACAAATGTAATTTTAAGTACTATATAAAAATGCTCTAAGAAACAATGGAAGGAAAGAGGCCGGGGGAAGAAAAACGTAAAGGAAGAGTCGCTTTAAATAGGCAACAAATTGGAGTATTTTTACTTTGCGTAACGTTTTAAAATGAATACATTTATCACATGCCAACAACACATCAAGTTTAAAATAATAAGTATGACTTGCGTGCATAGACACCACTTTCGAGAACCTTTAAACAAACAAATAAAAAGCATCTTTCTGAAAACAAATTAAAAGCAAAACGAATTGGTCAATTAACACCTTGCTTGCTTTCACACCTCCATTTGCCTTTCACAACTACCTCTTAATAATTACTTTAAAGTAGTTTATAGTACACGAGTATCATGTTACGACCAGTTTTATTTAAAAAAAAAAATAACTAAGGGTGTGTTTGTTTCATTAAGATGTTTTGGGTCTGAATCTGACTACCACATCTTACTGGTAAGATGTGGCTATAAAGTCTGAATCTGAATGAAATAATGTTGTTTGTTTTTCTATAATTGTCTGAAATCTGAATGATTGTCTTTTTAAGTATATACATATTAAACCATATCAATACGATGAACAAGGAGCTTGTGTAAACATGAAACAAAACATTTTTATCGTAAAATTTAACACATTAATAAACCATCAAATTATCTTTATACATATCCTAAATTTAACATCCTAAATTTAACATAGTAAAAAACTATTACACGAATTCTCATAAAATAAAACATAAATTTAACGTTTCATTTGCTCCCCATTTTCTCTAGAAAAATATATTCTTTTTCAAAACCATCCATATAAACACTCATCTCTCAAGATGTCACGATACTTCAACCGCCATTATTCGCCTAAAAATTTCTCACGACAGTAATTTAGTACAACAACAACAACAAACTCAATCTCGCCGGGGCAGGGTATGGGGAAGGTATAATGTAGACAGATCCTACCCTTACCCAGGATAAATCCGGGAGTAGAGAGACTGCTTCCAACGACAGTAATTTAGTACACTTGTTAATTCCAAATACAATGTAATATCAAATGATAAAACAACACTAGCGTGAGTATTTTCGGCCCAAACATGTCTTACACTTTTTACTACTTGGCCCACACAACAAATAACACAAACAATACTAAACCTAAGTGTATATCACACAAGTTAGTTGCCCTAAAACAACGCCTCCTTTATTCTTTTTTTCACAGCCACCAATATCTTTGTTCTCTTCTATTTATCACAAGAAACATAAACCACAAGAACACCCTTATGTATAGTGGCGTTTGTTTTCTTGTATGCTTCTCAAATCCGAAGTTTAAACAAACAATATCCACCCCTAGCATTTGTAACCCATGATTTATTATAAACCACATACCCTTTTTATCGTTGATGGCTCGGCTAAGATCTTTTTAAAAGGTCTCGGGTAAGGTTTAATCTTGATGATTCTTTTTTTTTTGTTCTTGTTCAACTTTGTAAACTATAACCACATACCAACGACACAAAACCAAGAATCGTGTTTTAAGAATCGGTTCTTGTAATGGTTTTGTTGTCATGGTTAATGTGATAGAGTACTTTTATTTCTTCTGAAGCAAATATCTATGATGGGCTAATACAAAACTTTAAAGATTTTGTGAACTGAGATATTTGTATTGTTGTTCATGCTATATATATTTTTTCTTTGTTTTATCTTTTGAAACAAAAACAAAATTTGGTCTCAAACTTGAAAGGCTGAAGATTTTATAGGAGTAAGAGCCGGTAAGACATGTCCAACGCCTCTTCCTGAGTCAGACCTAATAAGTCTGACCGTGTCTGACTCGTCGTGAAAAAACAAACAACAAATACCTCTGACCGCGTCTGACTGGTAAGATGTCAGAGGCAGTCAGACCTTTTTTTGTAAAAACAAACACACCCTAAGTCTATAACTTTTTATAAATTTGAAATTTAATATAACTATTTTGTTTATTTTAATTAATTTTTAACATACACTTAATTTTTTTAACGGCGAGTTAATACAATAGTAAGTTAGTTATTCGATTTTACAGTACTTACCCAGAAGGTAGTCACTGCCAACCTCGAATAATAATTAGTGATTCGATTCCGCAGTACATACCCATAAGGTAGTCCCTGCCAGCCTCAGGTTCGAGGCTTTCCATGAGGGTTTTCCTTCAAGGTGGAATCAGTGGGGTTCTACCCTATAGATGCGTCGATTCGAGTCTGACAGGGACTACCTTCTGGGTAAGTACTAAGTACTGTAGAATCGAATCACTAATTATTATTCGAGGTTGACAGGGACCACCTTCTGGGTAGGTACTATATACCCGGTTTGTTGAAAGGCATCCGGGCTTTATAAAATTATAATAGAGCAGGGATTTGTGGTAGGAAACAGGGCTCTATAGTAACAATAGAGCCCGTTTTTTAAGCCAGAAACATGGCTCTTTGAGTTTTACTCATAGTACCCGGTTCTTTGTGTGAAAACATGGCTCTATGCCAGAGCCCGTTTTTCACAAAAGTGGGGCTCTATTATGGGGACTCTATGCTCATTTGTGTAGTAGTGACACTATCTAGATTCTAGAAGTACATGCTAAAATACAAATTTAATTTCTTCGTATAGTATCAGCAAAATCTAAGTACATGCTAAAATACAAATTTAATTTCTTCGTATAGTATCAGCAAAATCTATAGTACATACAAAGTACAAATTTTCAAAATGAGACCTACTATACTCTTGACATAGCGAAAGGTCATTCAACTCTTGCGGCAACCACTTGGTCTTGGTATTTGACCTTTCGTTTTAACATGAAAAATATATATTTATCACTAGTACAGCAAACGTTAGCATCAATCGGTTTAGGTATGTTACATAGAGGAATATGTGCCATTTCATACTGCGACGTTTTACCACATATCTCATTGTGTTCATACACCACATGCCCATTTAATCAACTTTGGCTGCGTATAAGGCATCTTAAGATGTAGTCCAATAACAAAATAAAGTATCCAGGCTAGCCCTACAACATGAGGAGCCGAGGCACGTATACGTGCCCAAAATTGCTTTCGATCTCAAACAAGTAAAACGGACGTAACTGCTGCACACACCACTTGTAAGATGCTCTGATCAGGTGTTGTTAGTGGATAATTAGGCTCACGCCCGGTTTGTGGGTTTTGGGAATTAGGGTTTTACCATTAAAATAATGGTCATTAATAAAGTATTACCTACGGGTTTCATTATCCTACATGGTATCAGCCATACGATCCTAAAATCATTGACCCTAAACCTTCGGCCGCCACGTTAATTTTCCCGGCCGTCGGCTTCGGCCGGCGGTCCGGAGCACTTATATATATCCTTAGATCCACAACCTTTAACCATAAAAACTTTCGCTCTAATCCTCTTATGAAAAAGAAAAGGAGTTTGTTTCGTTGCCGAATCTGCGGTTGACAGAAAGGAAAACATAAAAGAAGCTCACGTGATTATATTTTCATTGAATTGTTACAATGTTGTTTGGCATAACGATTTTTAATTGGCCGAATGATTTAGTGGACTTTAGGGACTGGTACCAACGGTCAACTTTAATCGACTGGTAACAAAGCCTTACGAACAATCGACTAACAAACAAACAATAAAACAACTAGAATTTTTTTATTTTTTTATTTTTTTATTTTATTTATTTATTTATTTATTTTAATCGAGCATCACAATCGTAGACCTGATATTCGTTATGATGAGCAACTTCACAATTCTTCCTTTGTTTAATATGTATGCACGCTCGCCAAGATGAAGAATAATAATATTATTGAGATGAGCAGCTTCTCTTCGTATATAATAATGTTGGCTGGGAATTTTTGTTGACTTAATAGCTATTAGCGTGCACAGGTTCTCTTCAGTATAATATTGTTTAATGAGAATGGCTTAATAGCTATTGTCATTACAACGAATATAAGCAGCAGCGGAAGTTTTGTTGAACGACGATTGGAAGAAAAATAGGGTTTGATGGGGTGGCCTATGTCTGAGAATCAGACCTGCTCCGATACCATGTTGGATAATGATAAACCCGTAGGTAATACTTTATTAATGATCATTATTTATAATGGTAAAACCCTAATTCTCAAAACCCACAAACCAGGCTTGGGCCTAATTATCCACTAACAGTGTCATGCGTTTTTACATGCACCATCATCACAACCACGTGTGAAAGGGGTGTTTTTGGAGATACCGGTGGTGCAAATCTTCCGTACAATCTCTGCTACTTATAAAAAGTTAATTATACACAAATCTTAAAAGTTAAAATTGCTTAAAAGTGATTAAAGTGTTTGAACTAAATCTTAATACGTCTTTATAATCATTAATAAACTTTTAAATATCACGCTTAATAAATAAAAACTTAGTCAACTTATATAGTCACCTTAATAAACTTTTAAATGTTACTTTTAATAAATAAAAACTTGGTCGACTTACACAGTCAACTTTAAAAGTGAGTAAAGTGTTATTACGATTTATCAACTGTTAGAATGACAACATGGTTTCTCAACATTTAAAACAAACATTTAGTTTTTTATGAATTGAATAAAAAATAAAATAAAAAGTAATAATAATAATAATAATAATAATAATAATAATAATAATAATAATAAAGCTTTTTTATGTTCATAGGTTCCAAAAAGTCATTTTAATGTCTACTATACAAACACCATAACTTTTTTTTTCCCCACAATTCATAATTAAGTTAATGGAAATGAATAATCATAAAATTGTTGATATTGAGATTAGTATATTGTCATCTTTTATTTACGTCATAAGTTTGTTGTTTCACTTATTTAAATAATTACTTGCCGCTATAAAATCTTATCGATATGCATGGTACTCGTCTAATAAAACTTTTGTATGTTTATGTAACTTAATTAAGGTGTACTATTTAAGGGAAGTACGTGTAAACAGGGAGGAGTTAGTGATTGTTCAAAAGTGACAAAAGAATTAAATTACAACTATTTTGCAAGGTTGCATAGCGTATGGATTCAGTGATAACAAAACTTAGGGGTGTTTAGCTGTCAAGCAGAATCACTATAGTTATGGGTATGGGAATGGGTTTGTACACCCAACTCCTCTGGGTGTAGAAAATGCTTGCCTTTGTGGTTTTAATACCCTTTATCAATAGCAAAACCCACTATACAAACAATTGTACTGGGAATGAAAGTCATCTCTTCATTCCCATACTCTTAAACCAAACATCCTTTTAAAATCAGAATGATGAGAAATAATTATAACTAAATATTTGAGATGCATCAACTGGAATTAGATGCATCTACATGCATTTATATACATCTCTGTGCATTTAGATGCTTCTCAATTAGTTTCAAAGATGATTTTGAAGTGAAAACGATGCAAATTAGTACTAGTAACACATTTTACGCGCAGAGGACGAAAAATATATATGATTCGTTAACTTGATGAAATGCATTTAATATATGTAAAAGCATCCAATTTTTGAGCTATAAAATATACTTACATGCATGCATTTAAAAAAACTAGAAATGTATTTAATTCAAGTCGATGCGTCTCTAATATGTGGTTATAAATATTTCTCATTTCTTCTCATTTGACCCTAAACCACATTGCATAGAAAAACTATCAAATTATAATCTGAGAGGACAAGTTATATATGCTTTTTAAATGATTTTACTACATTTTGTTTTTAGACAAAAATACGCTGTTGGTCCTTAAACTTTCCAGAGAATATCGTCATGGACCCTAAGTTTGCAAAATCGTCGTGGTGCGTCCAAAACCCATGTTTTTGAGGTCGATTACGTCCTTTTACTTGCAATTCTGAGGTCAACGTCCATTTTCAGTTATATTATCAAGGGTATTATAGACCAAACACATTCATCATATGTTAGTTAAATCTAACCCAAACACCTTTAACATCATCATTATGTGCCTTAGTTGTTTCCTTGCAGTTACTATTTATCACCACGTTGTGAGCTAGCAAGCGCTTCAGCTACAGTTCTCGTATCTGCTGTCTCAACATCTACAATCAGATCAAGAGAGAAGGTTAAGATTCGGTAAGTAAGAAGGTTAAAATCTCGTTATAAGAAGGTCACTAAATTAAATCATGACTAAAATACACCATTGGACATTGGTCCCTAAACTTTCTCAAAAGTTACACAGTCATTCAATTTTTGGGTGTATGTTTACTTGTGAAAGTCAACAGGTTAAATCCAAACAACCGCTAGACTGCATATGCAATTGAAACCAAAAATTCAAAAAATCAAGATTAAAATCATCATTTAAAATTTGATTTATTACATAATGACATTAATCTGAAGCATATGACAAATGTACATCATCATAACTGATTGTTTCAAAACATTCATAATTTTTTGTTTTTTTGATCTATTTTTTTTTCTAATTTCCTAACTGAAGTCACCTCTTTCCAATGCTCCTCTGCCGTTGCAGCATGCCTTCCTTGTTCCACTTCAACATGACTTTCTTCTGCTTCCTCCTTTCCTTCTTCCTGCTCTTTTGCTTCTTCCTTATCCTTTTCATCTTCCTCCTTCTATTCTTGTTCAAATGCAGCTTCTAGTTGATAGTAGCAGCTTTCATCACCTTAAACTTTGGGCGCTTGTTGTTGGTTAGATACAGGGTTTTCTACTGCCACATTTGCTTCAGTACTTGGTCTTTTGCTCCATTCCTTGTCTTCGATAGCATCTGCATCTCTTGGTCTTTTGTTTCTGAACAACATTATTACTAGTGAATGTGATTGATGTGTTTGAGGTTGATGATATAAGATTGGTATGCAACAACATGTTTATGGAACCAATTTATACACAAATAATGGGGAAAACGAAGAGTCTGTATGAAATTTTAGAAGCATTTTTCGACTCTTCGGTTCCCCATTATTTGTTGGAAATATGAACACATTTAAATTTCCACTGTGATGCAGTATTAAATTTTGATGCATTTGACTATACCAAGTCAAGCACCATTATGGATATCCAGGTTCATGAATATTGTAACAATGCTAGTACATACTTGTAGGGAGACAAAGTATTCTAACAATGCTATATACACTATGCAGTTTAGCGGTTGTTTGGGGCCCCTGCGACACTTTTGAGAAAGTTTAGGGACCAACGGTGTATTTTAGTCATGATTTAATTTAGTAACTTCTTACTTACCGAGACCTTAACCTTCTCTCTTGATCTGATTGTAGATGTTGAGACAGCAGATACAAGAATTGTAGCTGAAGTAAGGGTGAGCGTGGTTCCAGAACCGCACGGAACCAAACCGGAACCGCAAGAACTGAGAACGGAAAAACGGATGGCCAAGGAGCCGAAAACCGGACCGAGTAACATGTCTCAGTTCTGATACGGTTCTCGGTTCCAGTTCGGTTCCTTGCGGGTCTAACTGATTGGAACCGAGTTTTTCGTATCCTTTAATGTAAGTTGATCAAAGCTACCTATTTTATTTCAATTTTTTTATTAAGAACTGATCGAGCAAGCCAAAATTTATTTTCATGAAACTTATTTTCATGCTTAATACAGTAAATATTTAGCTTAGAACATAATTGATGGAGCAAGCCAAAAATGTTTCACTTTAACATATAAACTAGTTGTATATACGAAGTAAAGTTTAGGCCTGAATTTATTTTCGTGCTTAAAAAATCGAGACTAGGCATAAAAAGTGATCGAGCAAGCCCAAATTATTTTCATGCTTAGTAAATATAAACAACTGATCAAGCAAGCGTAAAAAGCATGTATATTTAAAACTTAATTAGTTGCATATTCTAGAGGATGGAATGAAATAACGTGCAATACACATTCAAAGCTACATACTAGCTTATATACCAAAACTAGCTTATATACATATTTGTGTGGTGCATAGCATATGAATGTAAATGTAATTGTTCAACACAAAGAAAAAGGTATACGGAAACTCGGAAAGTAAAAATAAGTAGCTGAAAACAGTAAAATAAAAAGAAAATGAAAGTACGGCGCTCATAACAAACAAACATGGTGACACATTTATAACCAAGGTTATAAATAACGTGAAGCGTGGCGCAGCGGCATAATCAAGCCTCAAGCTTTAGCGTGAGGCGTTGCGTCATACCGTTTTTAAGACGTGATTCAAAGCGGCAAAAAATATTTATAGAGTTGTCAATATTAGTTAGCTAATAGGCTTAAAACTCAATTATGGGTTTACTAAGCCTGAATAAATATTTGTAAATAATCTCAAGTCCAATAAATATTTTTAAAAAAATTTAAAAAAAAAAAAAAAAAAAAAAAAAAAAAATCTTAAAAGCTTCAAAAAAAGGCGCCACGCCTTGCGCTATAGCGCGCTTTATCACGCTTTATTGCACGCTACGCCTAGAGACGACGCCTTGGCCTTTTTCGTAACGTTGAGGCTACGCCTCGCGCTATGGCGCTGCTATAGCGCCGC
Source organism: Artemisia annua (assembly GCA_014162995.1). Lineage (NCBI taxonomy): Eukaryota > Viridiplantae > Streptophyta > Magnoliopsida > Asterales > Asteraceae > Artemisia > Artemisia annua. The sequence continues at coordinate 157,777 of LBNU01029145.1, forward strand.
TATGGCGCGCTATTTAGAACCCTGTTTATAGCTGATCGGTCGGTTATTCGGTTCCAGAACCGATACCCGCGGTTCCAAACCGAACCGAATCGATAACCGAAATTTGCAATATTGAAGAACCGAGAACCGAACCGTGGGTCTAAAATTCGGTTTGAGTTGGGCGGTTCCGGTTCGGTTCTCGGTTCTGATTCGGTTCTCGGTACATTTGCTCACCCCTAAGTTGAAGCGCTTGCTAGCTCACAACGTGGTAATTAATAGTAACTGCAGGGAAACAACTAAGGCACATTATGATGATGTTAAAGGTGTTTGGCTTAGATTTTGGTCGATTATACCCTTGATGATATAACTCAAAATGGACGTTGCCCTTAGAATTACAAGTCAAAGAACGCAATCGGCCTAAAAAACATAGGCTTTGGACGCACCACGACGATTTTGCAAACTTAGGGTCTATGACAATGTTTTCTTGAAAGTTTAAGGACCAACGGTGTATTTTTGTCTTGTTTGTATTATAAACTACGCAACTGATCAGATTGAGAGTGAACCAAACAGGAAAAGAGGGTATTTGTATACGTGGTCATTTGTGGTCTAGAAACTAACACCACTTGCTAAAACTTTTATAAATAGAGTTAAAATAAATATTTGAAAAGAATATAGTTTGTAAGTAAAGGAAATTAACACCACTTGTCGATTAATGCACGTTTTAGTTTTGTTACATTGAGTGATATATAAAAATGCTTTACATTTCAATATATAAAATCTAAAAGTTAAAGTTAAAAGTTTTACTCTAATTTTGCTATATATCCCTTTTAATTATGTTGTGCTTATCAAGGACATAAAGGCAATAATAAGCGAATCAAATAAATTTGTAAAAAATGCCACTTGCATGGTGGGATTATATCTTCTAAATAGAGGGTTTAAGAACTCTCAAAATTTGCTACATTGACACTAGTAATACCTTGTTCAAAGAAAAGACATTAGTAATACCATGCGCGACAGTGTATAGTTTTAGATCAAATTGGATCGTGTCAAATTTAAGCGTGTGTGTTTATTTTGTATGTATCTATGTGTGGTTTAACGGTAACAATTATTTTAAAAAGTGGTCTATTTTATATTTTGTTTCTTACAAATTTCTAATATAGACATAAGGGTTCAATTATACACATTGCGAAAAAAATATATAGAGGTTGAACGGAAATAATTAATTTAAAGGTAGATGTTATTATTTGTTTAAATAAATGTATATTACTTAGAAAAGTTTTAGCAAATGGAATTGAGAACAAAAAGGATGGTGAGCAAAGTAAATTGCTTGCCACTTACACGTGTCACGGGAATATGAGTTATTTTTATAAATTGGAATATATTCTCGTCACATGTGTAAATGACAACCAAATTATTTTGCTGACAATTCTTTTTGCTCTCCATTTCATTTTCATTTTGTTGCCTAACTCGTGACATGTGTAAGTGGCAAGCAAATTATTTTGCTCGCCACCCTTTGTGCTCTCTATTCCATTTTCATTTTGCTGCCTAAGATAAAACGTTTGAATTGTTTTGGTTTAAAAATGCAAAACTGATATTTGGTAAAAACAAGTGGTGAGCAAACTAGATTGGAGAGTAAATGTATTTGCTCACCATGTCTATTTTGTAAGAAAAAATTACACGAATGGTCCTTGTGGTTTACACAGATTTCATGTTTAGTCCCTATTTCATTTTAATTACACCAGAGATACCTATTTTTCAAAACTTGTTACACATTTAGTCGGCCGTTAGTTTATCCGTTAAGTTATTTGCACCGTTAGTCTTCAGTTAATATTTTTTGCACCGTTAGTCCCTCCATTAATATTTTGCACCGTTGTCAATCTTTTTACGTTTTCGTCCTTTTTTTTAACATTCTCATCCGTTTTTTTTAACATTTTCATCCATTTTTTTAAGTTTTTGTCCATCTATTTACGTTTTCGTTCATTTTTTTTACATTGCCATCCGTTTTTAACGTTTTCATCCGTTTTTTTACGTTTTTATCAATCTTTTACGTTTTCGTCCATCTTTTACGTTTTAGTCAATCTTTTTACATTTTCGTACGTTTTTTTACATTTTCGTCCATTTTTTTTTTACTTTTTTGTCAATCTTTTTACGTTTTCGTTCATTTTTTTACGTTTTCGTCTGCTATTTTTACGTTTTTGTCTGTTTTCTTATTTTTTATCCGTTTTCGCCCCTTTTGTGATTAGGTAAGTATACTAAAAGAATACTTGACATTTGATAAAAATGTTTTTGTGTCGATTTTAAATCACGATTTTGACCCCTTTTTGATCTGAATCATCAAAAGTGTAAAACACGAAAGTCGTCCGGAATGATGTTTTACATCAAGACCCACGAGATTTAACCTGAAAAATACAAAACACGGGTTGTTTACTACCAAAACTTAAGTTGTTTTCGTTCGTTATCATTCGTTCATTATATATCAAATCGGGCTCACCGGCCAGTGTATATGTCTTAGAGGAGAAAACTATATGAACATCTTTACGTTTTCGTCCGTTTTTCTCACGTTTTTATCTGTTTTTGTTCATTTTTACATGTTTCGTTAGTTTTTTTCACATTTTCACACGTTTTAATTCGTTTTTATCCGTTTTCGTCCATTTTCGCAAATAAGCTTGATGATTTACACAAGTACAAAATTTACAAGAGTTTATAAGTTTATAAGTTATAAATTTGGTAAAAAAATGGCTTAAGTTTTGGTAGTAAACAACCATTTTTTTGCATTTTCTGGTTAAAATCCCGAAAGTCTTGATGTGAAACATTATTCCGGACAACTTTCGTGTGTTTACACTTTTGATGATTCAGACCAGAAAGGGGTCAAAATTGTGATTTAAAATCGACACTGAAACATTGTTATCAAATGTCAAATTTTCTTTTAGTATACATACTTAATCACAAAAACATAGGCAAAAACGTAAAAAAATGGACGAAAACGTAAAAAACAAACGAAAACGTAAAAAGATTGACTAAAACGTAAAAAATGGTCAAAAACGTTAAAAAAAACATACGAAAACGTAAAAAAATGGACGAAAACGTAAAAAGATTGACAACGGTGCAAAATATTACGTAGGGACTAACGGTGCAAAAAATGAAGACTTTTTTAGAAAATGAGGACTAATGGTGCAAAAAATATTAACGGAGGGCTATCGGTGCAAATAACTTAACGGATAAACTAACGACCCATCCAAATTAGGGACTAAATGTGTGACAAGTTTTGAAAAATAGGTATCTCTGATGTAATTAAAATGAAATAGGGACTAAACATGAAATCTGTGTAAACCACAAGGACCATCCGTATAATTTTTTCATTTTGTAATGTGAAAAAATAGTGTCAATTTTGGGTATATAATTTGCTAGAAGTTGACTTTGGTAATTTAATTTATATATCTATCTATATGTATATCTATATTTATACCTACACCCATATCAATAAAATTTGAGTTTCATTATAAATGTAAATATAAAAAATTTGAGTTATTATTAAATATGTAAAAATATAAAACTTTACAATTTGAGTTTCATGTGATAAATGTTTATTTAAAATTTTCTAACTTTATTATAAATTATTATCTAATTTGTTACGAAGTAAAGTTTTATGCAACAAATGTAAGTATTAAAGATATGAAAATCTTTTATAACTTCGTTATAATAAAACAAAATGTTAACAAGTTGAGTAGTGCGCAGCAAATGTAAGTATTAAAGATTTGAAGCTTTGTTATAACTTCAAAAAGTGTGTCCCATGCTATAAAAAGTTAAATTTTTGTTAAAAACTGTTATTTAATAATCGGAGTTACTAGCTTTTTAAACCGACAGTTGAAATCCTCCCATAGGCTGGCTTTAGTCGAGTAATGTTAAAAGGTTTTCGTGCAATAAATATGAATTCTACAGACTTAAAACTTCAATAAAGAAACTCATAAAGTAGTAAATCAATTAACTGCAACAACTTATTTACAATGAATTGGATCGCATGAGGTCATCATGACTAATTGACTAGTAACAGCCGTTCAAAAAAAAAGTAATATATATATATATATATATATTTTTTTTTACTAGTAACAATAATAAGTATTTTTTTTTTTTTTTTTTTTTTTTTTAACAGAAAAACAATAATAAGTAAATAAGTAATTTACGTCTTCGAATGCTGTCTCCATCTATAGAAGAAAAAAAATGCCAACCAACGGATGTTTTAATTTTGGTTCCTTGAAATGGAACTGGGCCATAAAAGTCTGGCAAAATGCTATGGAGCACAGAAAGCCTAGCCCATTCGTAACTGATCAAATTATCAAAATATTAAATTCCATTTAATCCTTCAAGGCCATGGCCTAATATTTGAAGAAGAACAAGGTGGAGGAACCCGCCGGGGGCCTTTGCTCCATTATTTCCTGTTTGGAACTGTAAAACTGGCATTTGCAAGCAATACAATTTAACTTTAACCCAAACTGGTTTTTATATTAGAGGTGCGGCAGAATAGCGAAAGTTGAAGGCTTGTACATGAGTGCCTTTGGGAAAACTGAATTAAAAGCAGCCTGTTTATGCGGCAGTTGCTGGGATGTTACATCCTACATCACTTTAGTTCTACTTACTGCACACACTACAGACTACATACTACATAAAGTGGTTCTGGTTGACCTTCGTTTACCGCATCATTCGTGCTTTGGCTTTTTAGCATCGGGCGCAAATGGTGTTTCTTCTATGTCTTTGAATAGCTCTCTTCGGACAGTTGTAGACTGGGCAAGCGGTTCAACCTCTGATTTTTCTGCCCCTTGGTCAGCCCTTTTTTTTTTTTTNAACAAAAGTTTTGAACTTTTTACCTCCATATTCCGAGTATGCCTTGTAGTTGAATGCCTGTGGAACCCATAGTGAACGACTGATGATCTTCTTTGGCTTCCATGCTGGACCGAGAATCTAGTGGTTCTGTTTCACAATAGACAATAATGAAACTTGCTCTAACAATGTAGCTTCCAAACGTGTGAAAATATGCCATTGATGTAATGAAAATGAGAAACCTGTGACACCATTACTTATGTCAAATAAAGAAATTTCAAGGACCTGAACTACCTCCCGTACAAAAACTGTTGCATCCTAAGAAACCCCATAATCAGTTTAACCACGCATTCCCAAACAGCTACCATTCCTGCGGTACCGATTTACTCGTATATTAAATTCTGTATTTTTATGTATGTTGCAGCACAACGAATTTACACTTTCATAAATCTAAGTCATTTAAAAAAATAAAATGTTAAGGCCAATGAAAGTTACCATGTTGATAATACTGTGGCACCATAAGCTTTTCCATGAAGCCTGCTGTTGCTTTATGTACGTCGCGACAATCCCGTGTCCGTGCTTTTCAAGAAGTTTTCTGTCCTGGCTAGATAAAAAAAATTCAAATAATTAGTTGCTTGCCAAAAAGCAAATAAAAGGTTGTGTGTCATTCAATATATTTGCAGGCATATGGGCTTGTTCGAATTCAAAAAAGCTCATACTCCTACTCTTGTGGCTTATCAGCTTATCGAGTCGAGTTTATAAATTTATAATGTTAAAAAAAGACTTTATGAGATTTTCAATTTCAAATAACTTTGTAAGCCTGAACAAATAATCTAATCGAGGCACCCCTTAAATAAGATGTTACATTTTTACGGTACTAACTCAAAGGATGACACCTACCAGTTTTGACATCGGGAGTTTGGAATAGCTAATTCATTTGGTAAAAACTACTGGGAAAACACTGCTGAAGAAAATATTTGGGAAAATAATGGTATTGAAAATTGAGTAGGACAGATGGAGAGGTGGGAGGAAATGGGGAAGATGATGAAGATACGTACCGTCACCATTTCAGCCCCGTAAACCGACATGTATTAGCTCCCATTTCAGCAACCAAGCGCATCAATTTAAGCCCCCGTTCAGCAACCTAAACCCACCAATTTAAGCCCTCAACCGCACCCATTTCCGTCTCATTTCAGCATCCAAACGCACCCACTTGACCACCACTTCAGCATCCATATCCACCATTTTCAACCCGCGTTGCAGCAATTAAACACCCCGATTCCAGCCACAAAAATGGACATGCAAGTACTCCTTAATATGTCTAGATACACCTGCACTGTTGACCAATACGTCGATAGTCCTCCATAATAGTGATACAAATAGGAGCTGAACGCATAAGCAGCTGATACCTTGCAGCAGGAAATGCAAAATAGCGGTCCTCTGTTGTTTCCATCTCCATATACCCACTCCCAGATTAATTTTCCCACGAATAAGGCTGTCGCCTATAGCTAAAAAAAATTGATCCCCTTGCAAAGTAATGTTCTTTTTTCGATCTGCGTCTCCCTTTCACAATTTTTAACCTGCTGAAACGAATAGAGTTCTAAAATCAAGAAAAGAAGAAACAAACACATTGACAAAAAAACGTCTGTTCAGTTATTATTATTATTATTATTATTATTATTATTATTATTATTATTATTGTTATTGTTATTATTATTATTATTATTTCATTTTATCCAACCGGAAAACACGAAAGTGATACCTCTGTTCTTTTCATCTCCAACTTGGCTTTCCTCTTTTCATGATTCTCCTAAGCTTGGATCTTCACCCCATCTTGGTTGAACCTATTGATTAATTAAATCAGATACTCATAAACAGAAGGACATTATTCAATCATTAAAAACTGGTTATAGCGACCCAAATTCATATGAAACCTGACAATATAGTAAGAGCGGAAAGAAATACAGTAAAAAAATTTGTAAAAAAAATTTCACCTTGCCACGTAATTTGCACATTCGGCTGCACCCCATGCCGTCGCTTGTGTTTTAGGAGGATTCAACTAAGAATTTTCAACTCAGGTTTGTTTACAACCGTCTCCTATATTACACTAAAAACCAAAGAAATAAGGGATTGTTTGTTTAAGTTTATTTTCGGGGTATGAGCTTATTTGTTTCGGCTTGTATTTCATAAGCTCAATAACGGTAGTTAAATAATAATGGTTTAGTATTTTCACCTAAAATTACTCAACCGTAGTAAATTTAAGTTGCATACTATGTTATAATATAAAACACGTCTCACCTCTACAATTTTGCAACTTCTGCGATTTTAGCCTTTCAAGTTTCTAACTCAGCGTCCGTTGAATTTCCTGGCCAAGCAAATTAAAACAAATAAGCATTACCCGAATTATCTATTTATATCATGCTTAACAAATCATGTCAGTCGACATAACTAACAGATTTATGAATGTCATCCCACCTGAGATTGACCCGTTGGCAAATAAAACATAAGCTTTAACACCTCCTAAGGTGTCACCAATTAAATGTTACACTTTTCGTTATCAAATAATCGTAAAATTGTATCATAAAAAAAAATAACAATTTTGCATTGAACTAAATAAAAACATGAGAATCCGAAATCAGGTTTTTGCAATACCTGCTTTTGCATCCTCAAATTGCAAAAGTTAGTCCCACCTGACGATTGTAAAGTTAAGAGCCGAAATCACAAAATTGAGATAGTTTTGTGTCCATATAAATTGGAACAATTCATTATTAGGTAATCAAGGTAATTTATAACTAACCTTCCTGCAAGGTTGAGCCGCATCTGTTTCTATAAGTTTCACTACCAAACATAAATACATACCTGATAATAATAACAACTAATAAAAATTCGATTGACTAATTAATGAAATTATAAGATCAGATTACCAGACGCTGACGGCGGAGAAGATTCCAGCGGTGGGGAATTTTCTTTTGTCTTCCTCAAAATAAGAGTTTATAACAACCTAATTTCAGGCAACGTAAAAATAAAAAGTAAATTTGAATAAACATACTATACCCTCAAGTTTTTTAACCAACATAAATTGCTAAAACATACAATTTAACCTGAAAAACTTTAGGTTTAATGATAAACTTACAAAAGTTAGGGGATTTGAGAATGATACTTGTCTGCATAAAATCTCCGATCATGTTCTTCATTATTTGAATCGATTGCAAAGTTTTGATATGCCGTTTTTTGAGTCGGTATTTTCTTTGTTTTCAGAGAATTCCAGAAGGGTTGAAATAAGATGAGCAGCTACTATGTTAATCCAGAAGACGATCAAGAAGTTTGGAAAACGTGCCATGAAGCGGTGATTCTTAACTGTTATATTTGAGTAGAGTTATATTAAATACCAAACTTTTCTTACATACCAAGGGACCATCCCCACCATCCATCTAAAAAGAAATCAATGGTTGAGATTAAAAGCATTTAATATTTCACCCATTTTTTATAATTTAAATATCTCTTAAACCGTTAATCGTTAAGCGAAAGTAATTATACCATCGCGATGAGCATTTAATTATCTTTCTATAGATATGCATTGTGATATACTTTCGACAAAAAAAAATTTTCGTTTTTTTCACGTTTTTTTTCGTGGCCGAAAAAATCATATATGATATATCATATATGATATTGTATATCATATATGATATATCATATATGATATATCACATATGATATTTTTCGGCCACGAAAAAAAACGTGAAAAAAACGAAAAAAAAATTTTTGTCGAAAGTATATCACAATGCATATCTATAGAAAGATAATTAAATGCTCGTCGTAACGGTATATTTTTTTTCGCTTAACGATTAACGGTTTGAAAGATATTACTATTTGAAGAAAAAAAGGATGAAAGTGGGTTTTTTAAATTGTTAGGATTAATCTCATCCATTAGATCAAATAAAGATGGAGGGAAGATGGAGGGTGGTGATTAGTCCCTTGGTATGTAAAAAAAGTTTGGTCCTCAAATGATCTTAAATCGTTATATTTTAGTAAAATATACACGAGGGAGTAGTAAACAGATTTTTATAATCAACGCTAGGCTTAGCAGGCCAAAAATGGGCTCAACGGAATCAAATAGCAGGCAAAAAAAAAAACAATTTTAAAAGCGCATCAACTCAATTACTAGTTATAGATAATAAAAGTACCCATTCACGAAACTTACTAGACAAGGTAGTTTAAAATGTTGCTACTTGCAACCACATACGGAATATGTGTAAACATATACTGCAAATATTTTGAAACTTAAGAGTTAAGACCATGAAGAACACAAGAAAGGGAAACCAAAACTAATTACGGAAGATTGACCACAAATAAGAGCTTAAGCCTAATAGGGGTGACAACGAGCCGACCCGAGCCCGAGCCTGCCAGAGCTCGAGTTCGGCTTGTTTATATATACAGAGTTCAAGCTCGGCTCGTTTATATATATAAAACTCGAGCTCGGGCTCGAGCTCGTTTTGAGCCTCATATTTTGAGCTCGAGCTCGGCTTGTGAAAATATTCACAAGCTCGAGCTCGACTAATTTATATAATGTTTTAAAGAAACCAAATTTCAAGTAGAGCTCGGCTCGTTAATTGCATAAGGCTCGAGCTCGTTTACTACTTTTAAGCTCGCTTATACGTATAAACAATATACATACATATAATTTTCTAGAGCTCGTTTAGGCTCGCGAGCCTACTCGAGCTTTTTTTTATAGAGCTCGGGCTCGAGCTCAATTATTAAATGAGCCAATCGTTTAGGCTCGACACGTTCGAGCTTTTTACCAATCCGATCCAGAGCTTTTCACGAGCGGCTTGGCTCGTTTCCACCCCTAATCTTAATTATATCGTGTGGTTAACACACCATATATCTCAGCGACATCATCCAACCACAAATCATTCATAATTCTTTAAAAGGTTAACGATGACAAAATTATCAATATGTTTTTAACACCAGATAGATGATATTTGCCATAACGGCGACGACTTATAGTAACGTCAATTTGCGTTTGCTTATTTATTTGTAGATTAAGTGAGTGTGGAAAAAGTTTGTGAGCTGAATTGTAATCAATAGATTGTGATGCCTTTTATAGGTAAAGGTATTTTAGTTTAAAAACATTATACACTTTTTAAATTTTTAAGAGTTTAAGCAAAGATTAACATTTGGTCATTTTTGCTTTATATGTCGTATATAGATTTACGTTGTGTTTGGTGTGAGGTACGGACTAATAGAAATTGGGAATGATTAATTGAATGATAGGTGATGTTTGGTACATTTATATGGGAATATAATCTTGGAATGGTATGCAAATATATTCTATACTTGATAGTTATGGGTGTGTTTGGTATGCCACCATCAATCACAATGGGAATGATTTTGATAGTAGTGGTGGGCCCATCGGTATGAAAGATCCATACCTTACCCTTTTGATGTATATGGAGTGTGGAGCATTTCTATCATTCATTACCATAGTTGTGACCCCCGCATCCTAAACAAACACATTTAATTACTTTCAAAGTTATAGTGTCATTCTCATAATCGGATACCAAACGCACCCCAAATTGATAGGATGTGATAGCTTCATTCTCGGGCCCACATTTTTCTTCACATTATTAACAAAATTATCAACTATGATAGACAAAGCAAACAACAGGATTAGATTACTTAAACTCAAATCTATTCTCATTCCACCTTATATCGAAATTTATAACGATTGTAATTTATGAGAGCAAACCAATGGACCTTACAGTTTCAAGTCACAATTGTTCTTCCATGGAACCCATAATCGAATTTCTAGAACATATGCATCTGCTTATATGTTTATTATTCTAAGATTAATGATCAAAAACTGATCGATCTTATCTTATTTGAGTCGAATTATTTGATATAGATACTTTGAATCAAACTATCCCAATCAGAAAATACCAGCAAATAACAACGTCACCTTTAGCAAAATGATCTTAATTATAATCATTGTACCTTTTGTAATACCTAAAATTTTCAACTTAAGAAAAATTACCAAAATACCCTTGGATTTAAAAAAATAAAAATAAAAACTATGTAAACTAAAATAAAAACTATATAATTGCACCAAATAAATTCTAAAATTTTACAAGAGCCCATATTTTGATCCAAGATAATTAGTAAGTCCAAAATGAATTACAAAGCCCAATTATACATTTTAAGTGCCACGCCTATTTTATTTTATTTTGTCAAATTAATTTAATTTTGTACAAACAAATAAAAAGGAAAGAAGATAATTGCTATATAATTTTGGAAGGGTCTAAATTCTGATTTGGTACCTTGATTTAGCCCCAAAATTTCGTTCCATCACCAATAATGAAACGCCAAAATAAATGACAATCATTCCTTTTCTTATTTTCTTTATACGATAAAAAAAACAAGAACCCTAAACCTCCTCAAAATTCCACACGGCTCAAAACCAGATCTGGAGGTGTTCTAAATATTTTCTTGGTATTCTCTGGTCATAAAAATCATCAAGAAATTATTGTTTTGATTTTTGAAGGCTCGTTTCAATCGTTTGTCGAATTGTTTCATAAATAAGGTACATAATTTGAATTCCATCATACGACTTCCATAAAATTCGTTCACTTTTTTTCTCATGTTCCTCACATCATATATGGTCTGTGAAAATTGATTACAAGGTCGTGGGACTCGTCGCGTGCTCGTGGGGATTTTCCTTGTTCATTTGTGGGGCGCTAAAGGAGTAAAATTCGTATATGTTTGTTCCACTCGTTCTAAAATCATTCCGGTATTTTTCCTATGTTATTTACATTATATAAGACTCAAATAAAATTATGAAATCGAATCCCACACGTTCTATAAATTATTTGCGAATTAAAAACCCTAATTATGCATAAAACTCTAAATATTGCGAATAATGAATTTTCTGCTTGTTACAATAATTTTTATGGACTCTTAACATACTGTATTTGATCTTAGAAAAATACTTTGTACTATAATTGTTGGTAGGCTTGAATATGATTTGTAATTTTTTTAGCTTCTTTATAAGTTTGAATAAACATTTTTTAATTCGAATGGACAAGGGGTGAGTTTTTTGTTGTTTATATTTTTTGGTATTCCTTTGATGTTTATGCAACCTTAAGGAAAATTGTTGTTTGATTTAGTTTGATGGCAATTTATTTTATGAATTATTATATAAATCGGATTATATTTAAAAGTAATAGTAAATAAATGAGAAATTAACATCGTGTGATGAACATTCAGGGTTAGGGTTTTGGACATTTTTTGTGCATTTAGTTTATTGTTTAAGGTTGTTAGATTAATGGTGAATGATTGGAATTTAATATTTAGGTTTGGGTATTTGTTTATAATTAACGAACATGGAATAAATTATAGGGGTTGTTTGTGTTTTCTAAACTGTGTGGGCTGAACTTTAGATTGTCTAAATCTGTTGGAAATGTCGGTAAAAAAGTTCATGGATTGTTGTGGTTGTTTTGCCATAATTATAAGATTATTATGCTGAATTTATTAGTTATTTTATGTGAAATTCGAAAGTAATTAGAAAAGGAGGATTAAAACGTAAATTCTGGATAATTTTAAGTTTTATTGAGTAAATAATGCAGGTGGGGTTACTAATAGTGTTTGTGTGTTCTTGGTATTTTTGGGCCTATTGTGTACACTTCATTTACTGGAATTATGTGTTAATTAATAATTTTATAAACTTAAGGGACCTATTGGTGTAAATTTCTGAAACTTACGCGGCTGAATAGTTATATGTGTAATCTGATGTGAATTCTGAATTTGAGATTAAATGACTGGGTGCTTGGTTTGGTAATATGGAATTCTCTTGGACTTAATTGTAGTTATATATTATTAAGGGTTAATTTTAATGGGTAAACCTTGAGGGGCAGAGTGCTAATATGGTTCATTTGCTTTCTTGACTTTAAGTGTGTATTTATCGAGTACTGTATCTATGTGACTCCATCACTTGTGAATGACACCTTTACCGTAAACATGTTCGATTTGTTGCCGACGAAACCCTTAAATTCACAAACCATTTCCACAACGGGAATCTTGATATTTCATGAACACTGAGATCTTGATATCATGTACATAACCAATCTAAGAATAGTTGACACTCGGAAAACATGCCCCAATCTGGAAACGCTGGCTTACATATGGCAACTTGATATTTATGGAATTGTTTTATTGGTATTTTTGGAAATCTGCTAAATAAGAAACGGTTAGGTATCATGGAACGTTACTAAAATAGAAGTCAACTTGAAAATTGGAAAGATCAGGGCAAAAGAGTCAATATCCTGATTGGATCTTCTGTATTGTCTGTCTACTAATTAGGTATGGAGAAGGAGTGCCTTATTCCTGTGGGTCTTGCCTTTGGTGTTTATTAGGCTTCGGTATAAGGTCCAGATATTCCGTTCCTTTCAGTAAAAAAGAGTACCAAAAAATTTCCTCTTCTTGACGCTTTTTTATTCTGGCCTTACTTTATCCGCATATCTGTTTCGCTAAGCTTGGCTTAACGGATTCATAGATATGTACGCCTTCCTGTTTATCTGTGGGCTTT
>LBNU01029145.1:171434-187680 GCA_014162995.1 Artemisia annua
AAATTGAAATAATTAGAAAATGAGGGACTAAAACTGTAAATTCTGGAAAATTGGAGTTATTTTGAGTAAATAATGATATTAAGAGTGTTTTGTGTAATTTTGAGTATTTATGTGCTTATTGTGTAATTATTATGGAATTATGATTTAATTAATAAGTTTTATAAACTTAAGGGACTAATTGTGTAAATTCTGAAACTTAAGGGGCTGAATGGTACTATATGTGCAATCTGATGTGATATTCTGAATTTTGGTAAAATGATGTGCTTGTTTGGTAAATATGGAATTCTCTTGGACTTAATTGTAAATTATATAATTATAAGGGTTAAATTGTAAAACTTGGTAAACTTGAGGGTGCAAAGTGTAATATTGGCTTATTTGACTTTCTTGACTTAATTTGATGTATTATATGAGTATGTGATCATATGTGACTACATGACTTGTGAAATGGACATCTACTCCTTAGGTATGGAGAAGGAGTGACCTTCTATTTCCTGTGGTTCTTGCTTTGGTTTGATTGGCTTCGGTATAAGGTACAGATATTCCGTACTCTTTCAGTAAGAGTACAACCATTTCTCTCTTGACCTTCTCTCTTGACCTTCTCTCTCTCTCTCTCTCTCTCTCTCTCTCTCTCTCTCTCTATCTCTCTCTCTCTCCTTATTATTGTTCTGATTTGACTCCATTATTAATACTTTAGCCCTTCTCGGGTTGGGGTGTTACACCTTTAGCACTTGCAAGGATGAGAGTTCACCATTTATTAATCTATGAAGTCGACATGCATATATGTTCATAACCAAATGTCATATCATACAACTATCTATTAGACGACGATATAACGGCCCAAGCCCAAATGTGGATTAGGTTCATTAGGGTTTCTAGTATCTTGTATGTAACACTATAAATGCATATCAATAATACAATCACGGGGTTTCTATCATTCAACATGGTATCGCAGCGGGTCTGATCCTCATACCTAGGTGGCTAAGTTGAGCCGCCACCATCTATCCATGTCTATGTTTTGCTTTTACTTTTGTTTCTTTGCTTTATTGCTGCTGCAGATGAAGATTTGTCTCCGTTTGCTGCTGTCGAATGTCTTCATCAACAAATATGTTATTTGCTTTTGCTCCTGCTTGTTGCGGATTTCTTCATTGAAAATTATGTTTTTATTGCGTTAATATTTCTTTTTTAGTTTACACTCCAATTCGAGATTTCACGATTTTGCCGCTCGAATGAGTATTAGGCAATAAGGCCCGAGCCCGTCTGTGAGTTTGGGTCCATTAGGGTTTCTAGGTTATGTAACCTCTATATATTATGTCTTAATAAACATTATAACATACTGGTTTACACTATCTGTATTGTTGAATATGTTACTGTTCAAATCTTTAAAAACAATCTAAGACCATGCGGTAAGGTAACTTGCATGCCCACGTTAAATGTTAACTCACCAAGTTAACGCGGTGTGTTAGCTTACCGGCATAGGAAGGCAAGAGGTGAGTTAAGGAGCCACGTTAAGCCCTTAACGTGCGTTAACAAGGGGGAAAAATCATCCCACCCCCTCTAACGGGGTTGAATTTGAAAATAATAATTTAGGTGAAGGTGAGTTATAGGTGAGTTATGCTAACGGGTTGGTAAGTCAATAGTTAAGGTTAAAAGGTAAAAGCTGATGTGACGCTGACGTGACAGTGAGTTAAGTTTTAAACTTACGTCACGTTTCCGCATGCTATAACAAAATGGCACATGTTACTATGTTAGCAATACGTACATACTACATGTTTTCAAATAAATTAGCGGATATACAATAATAGCCGGCTACATATTTTGGTAAGTGAATAACGGCAATATGTGCTTGTTTTCAAATCAGCTTGGTCGATCGATTAATCATGCCATTATATATGCAACACGATAGGTTTAACTGAGTTGCGATCCNTTAAATTCGGTTAGGGCTTATAATGGCCATTTAACTGGTTTTTCTAATTCCACCTCAAACTTCAAACGTAAATAACGCTCAAACGAAAAACTTTTATAAAAACTGATTTCACCATAATTTTTAAAATTTAATCCTCTTTAATTTGGTATAAATCTTTTTAATTTTTTCAAAACTTTTTTTTTTTTACATATTCATTGGGTCATGATTTTCTTTAAAATTTTAGCATTTTCGGCTCTAATTTTGTCTAGTTTAAAGGCCGAATTTTGCAAAACTTAAAACACGAAAGTTGTAGTTTCTTGGCCATTCTTTACCCAGAAATTTGAATCACTCGAATCCGATATGATATGAGTGAGATATCGCGCGTTAAAGATGACGTCTTAGTCATATTTAGTGCACACAAAGTGTTTGATAAAATGACAAAAAGAGATTTTTCATATAAAAATACATTTAAATGCACTAATTGGTCAAGTTATTTTCAGTTTACCAAAACTATCAGTTTGTTTTGTTAAATAGAATTGATGAACTCAAATATTTGATCAAATTGATGAACCTGAAAAAATTGATGAACATGAAATTTGATGAACCTGAAAAGAACTGTGATCAATTTGATGAACCCAAACATTTGATCAAATTTGATGAACCTGAAATTGATGAACCTAAAAAAATTGATGAACCTGAAATTTGATGAACGTGAAAAATTGATAAATCAAAACATTTGATCAAATTTGATGAACCTGAAATTGATGAATCTGAAAAAATTGATGAACGTGAAATTGATGAACCAAACTAACTGATGAACAAAATGTCTTTTTAAAATCAGTTAATAAGGTTTATCAGTTAATATGGTTCATCAGTTAAAAAAAATTTTTTTGGAAACTTACATTAATAAAATGACTAAAGGTGCATTGTTGTACAAAAATTAGTGCATTTAATTCGATTTTAAGACAAAAAATTTAAGCTAAACTTTTCATCAAACACGTTGTGTGCAACAAATATGAGTAAAACGTCATCTTTAACGTACGATATCTCACTCATATCATATTGGATTTGAGTGATTCAAATTTTTGGGTAAAGAGTGAACCAAAATCTACGACTTTCGTGTTTTAAATTTTTTACGATTCGACATTTATGATGGTACAAAATAAGGTTGAAAATGCCCAAAAAATCAAGAAAATTAACACCATTTCGTATGTAAAAAAAAGTTTCGAAATTTTTAACAAAATTTATACCAAATTAAAAAGGATTAAATTTTAAAAATTATGGTGAAATCGGTTTTTTCAAAAACTTTGTCGTTTGTGAGTAATGTGCGTTTGAAGTTTAAGGGTGAAAAGGAAAAACGAATGAAATTACCTTTTTACCCCTGGACGGATTTGTTGAATAAAATAAGTTGGTGAACATGTGTCGGATTGTGAGTGGCTTTTTAAACTTTGTAAAACTTATCACTTTTTAAATGATCGACTACCTTGACTATATATACATGATACTATAACATTTGTAAATGTTGCTTGATTTGTATGAAAATGAAGCATTCGTAAATATCAAGATCATGCAAAAAGAATGTGAACCCATGCACATCCGTTTTACATTGTCTACCAGACCAACGCAAGCAGGGGCGAAGCTATTAAGGGACCGGGAAGGGTCCTGGCCCCCTAGGTCAAGCACGTTAGTGTATTTTTTTTCGCGATTTCATGTGTTATTCCGGAAAAAATTGTTTCGGCCCTCCCATTTAATGTTCTTCCGGAACAAAATTTGTTTCGGCCCTCCCAAAAATTTTTTTCTAGCTCCGCCACTGAACGCAAGGCCATGATATTTGCACCGGGTTAATTAGTTGTCGTCGTTTAGTCGTTCGGCATGAAATAATGCAAACGTATATGCAAGAAAAAGGATTGGATTACATTTTTTGTTAATGCATAAGCGGTCCTAATCAATGTCTGAAAAATGCAACACATGCAGTTGGTTGGGCTATGTAACTTTGTATCAAATATCTTAATGAACAAATACGACCATTCAATTCGTTAGTTCGGTAAAGTATTTGTGACTTTCCGCTAAGTTTGCTACCTTTAAAAATTAACGAATACGACTTTCACTTGCCCCTAATTTTTCTTTTTTTATTATTGTGTGGGTAATGGCTGTCCGAATACAAATATCAGGTGTGTATCAGGGACGGAGTCAGGACTAATTATAACCGGATGCAAAAAAAAAAAAAAAATTGAACACGAATACTAGAAACATATTTTGATTGACCGGGTGCATTTAAGATAATTTTAGGAAAAATCGATGGTTTTTTCAAAAATTAACATTAGACTGAAAAAATCCATAGAAGGCCCGAGCACTCGCGGAACCCCCCTCGCTCCGTCCCTATGTGCATATATCATAATCTTTTTTATATAATAAAACAAAACCCCTAGTGGGTACTTTCGTATTTCGAAAAAAGAATATTTCCTTATTAGGTAATATTTTAATTATTATTTTTTAATTTAAAATTTTAAAAATTTGTTTTGTTGATATACTACACAAGTAGAAGATAAGTACAAAAAATTATAGATAAGATGCAACGGATTAAATTTTTTAAAAGATTATCTTTAATAATAAACAAATATAATTAAAAATCATAAATCAAACAAAACAAAAATTAAATTATTTGTTTTTTAAGAAATAAAAATATATCATTCAAAAAAAAAAATTTAAAAACCCGCGTGTGCGCGGGCATTATAACTAGTTTATGGCTATAAAAAGTGCCACCATATGTAAAAAATGCAAAGAAATATGGTATTCTTTCCGATCGAGCAGAATACTAGACATTTAAACCTTTATATGAGGCGGCAGGTGGGTGTGCAAAGTCACATGATCTCATGAATGAAATTTAATACTTTTGTGACGAGAAAACTTAACCTAACCAGTGGGTAAACTACTCGGTGACTAAAAACACAATTAATATTTGCTTGTAATATGAGACATGAAATGAATAAAAACACAATTAATGCTTTTGTTCTTTCTCTCCCAATGACTAAATGCCACCTCATCCGGGTAAACTACCCGGTGGGTAGGTGTATCCATGCCCTTTTGTGACCCAAGATACTCATATCTAACTTGATTTAAATAAATAAACTGTGAGATTGCTATTATGAAATTTGATGTATTTGATACAAATTACACCGCAAACGGCTTTTACTCTCCACATCTAAAATCATAAAGTTTTTCATCAAACAAAGTATCTCAATATACGTATTTTTAGATGCTCTTCAATTTCATATCAATTTTGCTTTATTTTCGTAAAGGTTTTTTTTTTTTTTTTTTTTTTTTTTTTTTTTTTTTTTTTTAAATACCTTTTCGCAAAATCTCGTAACATTTGCAATACATTCCTAATTAAGGCTCTTAAAAATAACCAAACCCCGAATAAACTTATTTAGGTCAGGTTATACAGGTTGAAAAACCTTATGATGGTTATTCGGGTACGTTAAACCGATTAACCCGAACTATTATTATCGTCAGGTTTCGGGCGAGAGTATTGAGCTTAACCAAAATAACCTACATAAGAGATTTTAAACTTCTTTTCATATAATATCTTAATTTTAAGTTAAATTTGCTTATTCGGATTAACCCAAAACCCGAATAACCCGAACACGAATTACCCAAAACCCGAATAACTTGAACCATATTAAGGTCATGTTCGGGTAAGATTTTGCTTCCCTAAAACCTGATTAATCCAACCCGAATAAGGCATATTCGGGTCGAGTATACCCGAATAATAGCCCTATGTAGTCTATCTCTCCTTCCTCCATGAACCCTCTACATCCTCCCTTGAACGCACTGCTTCCTCCCACCCTTTTTTTGCAAATGTTTTTGGAACCTCCCTCATTCCTCCCGCCCCCTTCATCCTTCCATGAACTATTACCAATGTTTTGTTTCTTCTTCTCATCATCCTTCTTTCCTTCTTGATCCGTCCTCCCGCACCTATCTTCCCCTATCAACATGCAACTTCACTTCATTTCTCATTTTATGCACTTGAAAATTTTATAATTTTTTACCAACTTATTCTTCTCATCTATTAATCTTCTTATCATAATTTATTTTTGTAATCCAAAATTTAACAATCTTCCTAAAACAAATTGAGTTTTAGTTAAAAAAAAAAAAAAAAAAATAGAAAATATTGTTAAGTTATGCTTTGTTAATTGTAAGTCGGATTTTTTTTTTTTTTAAAGAAATCTACCAATATTCTTTTGTCATTTAGAAGTAAAAAGTTCTAATTTTAGTAATAAGCCACAAATGCAAGTCACGTTAGAAATAAGTGACACTTTCAGTCACAGAATTGCAAAATCCTCTTTTAGAATGTACACTCCATCGGTCGACCGTATATATATGTTAAGTTGATTGGATATAATATTTTGTGCTATAAATATGTTAAAACTCTTTAAAGAGGAAAAAGCAGTGTTCTAAAAGGCGCGCCAAGGCGCCGCCAAGGCGTCGCCAAAGCGCGAGGCGTGGCCTCGGCGCCACGAAATGGACCAAGGCGTGAGGTCTAGGCGTCGTGTGAAAAGGCGTGGAATAAGGCTTTTTGGTAAGGCGTGACGCCATTTTTAGAAGCATTTAGGAGATTTATGGATTTGGGCTTGAATTTCAAGTATTTGGTTATTTCTTTCTTGGGCCTCGTAATTTCAAAACTTAATTCCTACTTGGGGCTCGTATTTGGGCCTGGCTATTTGGGATTTGGGCTTTAGTATTTGAAATTGCTCTTATAAAATGATATAAAATTATAAATACATAAATTTATAAATATTTTGTTGCCGCCTTAAACACGCCTTAAGAAACGCCAAGGCTTCGCAAAGGCGCGTAAGGATTGAGGCGTGGCTGTGCCGCCACGCCACGCCTCACGCCTTTTAGAACATTGGGAAAAAGACGACAACTGAAGCTAAATCGTTATTGTATAATGTGACGTTTATGTTTGTTTCAATAGTTGGCATGATACGTCATGTTTAGTTATCTTTATAAGCGATTTGCAGACGGTATCTGGTAGCTCGGCTACGACCTTTACAATATATTAGATCCCAAATGTTATCTTTTATGGAGAGCTAGGCACACGAGCCAGTCAACGTTGCCTGTTAACAACGTTTTGCAAAACCACTTAAAGACCCAGCTTGTGACGACAGTACGACATTAAGGAAGGATCTTTTAGCCCGAAAATATCCAAATGATTATGATCCTACATTATTAATAGATATTTTGATTAGTTTAATATTTTATTTATGTTAGTGTGTATCAGTGAGTAGTGTAAGGTTCACTTTTTACCTACAAAATAATCAAGCTCAGCTCTAGAATCTTTTAAGAAGTAATCTAGGAAGTTAAAATTAAAGTGTCATATCATTCGCTTTATTAGGGTAAAGAAGATTAAAACGCTGCAATAGGAATTGATAATATTTAATAATATAAAAAGCAAGAAAAATGATACATATATGCACTGGTAAAGTAATCAGAAATAAAAGTTGTCGTACTAACCAGTGTTATGGTCAAGGCGGCCGATTAATCGCTACGCGTGAATTAACCGTCACGAATTTTACTAATCGACCTTATTAATCGGTTTGGTAAAAAATCAGTCAATGTACTGATAAATCGGATAAAAATTGGCAAAATCGAGCTAAATCGGCTAAATCGAACAAATCAGCCAATTCGGTTATGGATATAAATCGGCTAAATCAGGCATAAATTGGCCAAATCGAAAAAAATCAGCTAGATCGGCCAAATAGAGCATATAGTTTCAAAAATTTATAACTTTATATATAAAAATCAAATCCGATTAATCTTCAATTAATCCTGGCCTAACCGTTTAATCGCTAGACGGTACCCGGCCGCCCAACTACCACCTAGCGATTTTTTCAACCATGGTATTAACACAAGTTAATGGGTCTCAATATAGTGATTTTTTCAACCTAGGAGGTATATCGATGATTATTTGATAACTGATGTTTCTTCTAAAACTCGTTGGGTTAATGTTGTCCCTATTAAAGTAAATGTTCTTGGTTGGAGAGTAAGTTTAAATGCTTTATCCACTCGGTTTAATCTCTCTCGAAGAGGCTTGGAGCTTCAATCCATTCTATGTCCAAGCTGTGGAAATGGTGTTGAGTCTTCTAATCATGTTTTCTTTGCATGTCCTATGGTGAGAGATATTTTTCATTAGATTGTTACATGGTGGGATGTAAGTTTTTTGGAGCTTTCATCTTTCATCGTATGAGGAGTGGTTAGTTTGGCTTTTGAATCTTCATTTCCCTTTGGAAGGTGTTTTCTATGTTATGTGGTGGTTTGTGTGGAGTTTTCGGAATAAATCCATTTTTTGTACTTACAAAGCGGTCATTTTTGATGATATTGTGGCTAGTTCGTTTCAATGGTTAGATATAGATGCAAGGCTAAATTTAGTTGGATAGATTAGTTGAAAAATCCCTCTCTTATTTCTTTGTAATGTTTTTTTTCCTAGCTTTTTGCTAGTAGTTTATTATAATCCGCCGTTCCAAAAATAAAAAAGGGAAGTGATATGTACACATACACTTTTACTATGCACACATAATTTTGCTTGTCTCCATACATCAATTTGCTTGTTCTCACATATAAATTTATGTGTGCAAAGTAAAAGTGTATGTGTACATATCATCTCCCAAAGAAAAAATATATTGTGAAAATGAAAGAAGAAAAAAAAGGGAAACTAAGTCAAGGTAGGGGGCGGCTAATTTCGAACATAACTATGTCTATCAAAAAATGGGTTGATGAAGTGTTTAAAAACGTACTTCATCTTGTAGTGTCGAACAATCAATTGTCAATTTTGGAAAACGAGTTGATTAAACTTCTAAAATGGTCCGTTGTTTAAAAGTTTATATATCTACTTAAAGAAAAAAGTTTATATATCAATAAGACAAACAATCTAAATCACATTGTTCATTGAATCGTAACTAGAAAAAAAATAATAATAATAAAGAAATCACACCTATTGTTGGGCGAGATACTTAACGTTAGATTGGCCTATGCTTGCAATAGTTAAACACAACTCATTAAAAGTACTTTGAAATCTTGAAAAAGAATAAAGTGACATTAAAAATATTATCTCAAGTGTTAGAACGAATGGAAACGGAAACCGCACTTAGTTTAATGATAACTTAAAAACAAATAGATGTTTGTGATATGGATGCATCTATATCTAACCGATAACACACTACAATTGAGTCTACAATGAGCCGTATGTGGGAAGAACTTTTCACTTTTACACGAAAATATCCTAAGTTATATATCATTAATTAATATATCGTAATAGTAAATAAAGTTCAATTAAAAACAACGAAGCTAATTTCAACATAAACTAACTAAATATGGGTCGACATGGATTCAGAACCATAAGATATCAAATAAGATAATTAAATTCTGTTTTTTTGTGTTTACATTGTTGGTAATTCAAAGACGAAACAAATAACAAATTCGAACAAACGAAGCGGAAGCTTTATTCAAATAACCAAACCAAATACAAAATCAAACTTCAAAGGTACCAATACAAAATTCTAATTCAAACGGTACCAAACCCTAATTCAAACGGTACCAAAATATTATTCAAAATATACAAAGAATTCTAATGACATAGATCCCTATTTATAGACTAAACAAACCGTCATAGAATACTTTCAAAATTCTAACCAAACTTGTAGAACGAATCACAAAACAAATTTACCAAAAGCCCTTTAGAGTTTAAGTCATATTCTAACAATCTCCACTGTGACTTAAACTACTCCACCGACTTCAAATCAAATTCAAAGTTCTAAATTCCGAATTCCAAATTTCAAATGCCAGATATGCTAGCCAAATTCAAATCAAACGACCGGTTCCCAAAAAAGCAATCCAAAACAAACCGAACAAATACAAACGCCGATAATCTTCAAAACAAACAATCAAACGTTAACCGACAAATTCGAACACGGTCAACCAAACAAACATATTGGCTCAAACGATCTTCAACAAAGACAATCAAATTCGGGCAACTAACTTCAAAAACCCGACAAACGAAGATCCAAATTTTCAAACAAACAAATTCCAACGATCGAACAAATTTCAAATGACTATAATCAAGTCTTGAAACACCAAATCGGTCTTCAAATTCCGAATACCAAATTCAAATTCTAATTGTCCACTTATATAATAAGAAATACGACCCAAATATCAAATTCAAATTCTAATGACCCACTTATTTGATAAGTATTACGGTCCAACTTCAAATTTGTTATCCACGTATCAAATAAGTTAATAAATAACTTGACGAACGGGCTCTAATTCAAACGCCCCAAATATGATACGGATAATTATTCTAATGACCCACTTATATGATAAGAATTACGGTCCCAATTCCAAACAAATAAAATTCAAAAAAAAGCAAATACCAATATCAAAAACAAATACTAAATATTCGGCCAAGACAAATTCTAAAAGTCCAACTTCTAAATTGTTGACCAAAGTCAAACCTGAAGTCCAATACCCAAAATCTAACAAAAGCCCAAAGTCTACTTCGAAACCAAAAGCGTAATACTAAAACCAATAACCAATACCAACCTAATATTCGAACAATTTGAGAAACTTTAGTAGACGCTTTTTCAATCAAAAACAGTCAAACCTCAATTCGAGCAAACCCAAAAACGAACCAACTTTCTTTTTTTCTTCTTCTTCTTCTTCATCATCTTCAACCTAGCTCTTGATACCACTTGATAATAATTCAAAGAACGAAGCAAACAAACAAATTCGAACAAACGAAGCGGAAGCTTTATTCAAATAACCAAACCAAATACAAAATCAAACTTCAAAGGCACCAATACAAAATTCTAATTCAAACGGTACCAAACCCTAATTCAAACGGTACCAAAATATTATTCAAAAGATACAAAGAATTCTAATGACATAGATCCCTATTTATAGACTAAACAAACCGTCATAGAATACTTTCAAAATTCTAACCAAACTTGTAGAACGAATCACAAAACAAATTTACCAAAAGCCCTTTAGAGTTTAAGTCATATTCTAACAATCTCCACTGTGACTTAAACTACTCCACCGACTTCAAATCAAATTCAAAGTTCTAAATTCCGAATTCCAAATTTCAAATGCCAGATATGCTAGCCAAATTCAAATCAAACGACCGGTTCCCAAAAAAGCAATCCAAAACAAACCGAACAAATACAAACGCCGATAATCTTCAAAACAAACAATCAAACGTTAACCGACAAATTCGAACACGGTCAACCAAACAAACATATTGGCTCAAACGATCTTCAACAAAGACAATCAAATTCGGGCAACTAACTTCAAAAACCCGACAAACGAAGATCCAAATTTTCAAACAAACAAATTCCAACGATCGAACAAATTTCAAATGACTATAATCAAGTCTTGAAACACCAAATCGGTCTTCAAATTCCGAATACCAAATTCAAATTCTAATTGTCCACTTATATAATAAGAAATACGACCCAAATATCAAATTCAAATTCTAATGACCCACTTATTTGATAAGTATTACGGTCCAACTTCAAATTTGTTATCCACGTATCAAATAAGTTAATAAATAACTTGACGAACGGGCTCTAATTCAAACGCCCCAAATATGATACGGATAATTATTCTAATGACCCACTTATATGATAAGAATTACGGTCCCAATTCCAAACAAATAAAATTCAAAAAAAAGCAAATACCAATATCAAAAACAAATACTAAATATTCGGCCAAGACAAATTCTAAAAGTCCAACTTCTAAATTGTTGACCAAAGTCAAACCTGAAGTCCAATACCCAAAATCTAACAAAAGCCCAAAGTCTACTTCGAAACCAAAAGCGTAATACTAAAACCAATAACCAATACCAACCTAATATTCGAACAATTTGAGAAACTTTAGTAGACGCTTTTTCAATCAAAAACAGTCAAACCTCAATTCGAGCAAACCCAAAAACGAACCAACTTTCTTTTTTTCTTCTTCTTCTTCTTCATCATCTTCAACCTAGCTCTTGATACCACTTGATAATAATTCAAAGAACGAAGCAAACAAACAAATTCGAACAAACGAAGCGGAAGCTTTATTCAAATAACCAAACCAAATACAAAATCAAACTTCAAAGGCACCAATACAAAATTCTAATTCAAACGGTACCAAACCCTAATTCAAACGGTACCAAAATATTATTCAAAAGATACAAAGAATTCTAATGACATAGATCCCTATTTATAGACTAAACAAACCGTCATAGAATACTTTCCAAATTCTAACCAAACTTGTAGAACAAATCACAAAACAAATTTACCAAAAGCCCCTTAGAGTTTAAGTCATATTCTAACATACATAATGAAATTTCATGTTTATTTATAGTAGGACATAACTTAGAGATTAAGCTAACATAATCCTAAACCTAATGAACCCTAAGCTTTTAGGCTCGAGCTTTAACCTATCATCTAACACTCACTTGCGGTTTAAACAGGAGGTTTTTGATGTACAAAGTGGATAGATAGTTGAAATCGCCTTCTTCTTCTCTTCTTGTTTTCTTTTTCTCTTCTTCCTTATGTTTGCACGGAGATTGACTTGTATTTTGTGACATAATAGTATATTGCTTCGCGATTTCCTCCATTTTTTTTTACATTTAGTATTTTTTTATACGGCATCACTTGTTTTGCCTTTAGGAGAGAGTTGCAATTTGGTGATCAACTATTGTTGTCAACTACAATGATCTTTAACANAGCTAGGGTTTAGAATTTATGCATTGAATACGAAAAATAAAATCATAACAGCTAGGGTTTAGAATTTATGCATTGAATACAAAAAATATAATCATAAAAAAAACAATAAATGATCCCTCTGGATCACCGATAAGTAGACGATGACCGGAAGATAGCAAATTTTGTAGGTGGCTCTGAATACACGTAAGATAACAAATAGAGATATAATTGAATTTTGTTTTTGTGTGTTTACATAATATGACCATGTTTATTTATAATAAGACAAATGAACTCTAAGCCTTTAAGCTTTGATCTTAACCTATCATCTTAACTAGAACATGAGTTGGTTTAGGTTATCTCATACTCACCAATAAACTAGTAATAATACAACCCAGTTCGGCTCATTCTGTCAGCTTTTAATTCGTAATTTACCAAATTGGGAGCGGGGCATGTGGGCCTTCAGTCGGCTTTTCAAATTTTGTACTCGAATTGGTAGAGAATGAGCTAATCAAGGTGAAAAATCAGGCATTGAATATAGGTGTCAATATATATAGATCTAACATACGAAACAAGCAAGTGTTTATAACCTCTTAAATACATTGTTTTGATTGATTAATTTAATTAGATAATTCTTTTTAGTTATAAAACCAACACTCGTACAGAAAAATGTTGGTGGGTCAACCCAATTGGATCCAACGTACATGTTTTTACATAGAAATGTCGAAGCTGAAATATAATGTTATATGTACCCAAGAAATTCAAGCTGACTTTGTGTAACTTGGCGTGTTATGTAACTAACATTAACATGTCCACGTTAAGTGGATAGGGTTACCCAATTGAATCCGGCATGTATTGACATAGAAATGTCGAAGCTGATATGTTATATGTTGACGCTAGCCAGGATACCAAAGCCGAGTTTGTGTAACTTGACGTGTTACAATACCTAACATTAACATGTACGTCTATATAATGTTACATACCAATCTAAGCAAATAGACATATTTTAAGATATAAAATTTACGATTCTCAAATCATAGTGTTAAAATGAGCAGGATATATAAAATTTCATTTGCATGTTCATGCTGCATATATGCATGGTACTCGTATATGAATAAAGTGCTTGCGTGCCAAATCTACTAATAAATCGCTTTATTCAAAGCATTAATATCTTGAAGAAATATATATAGTTGTGCATGATATCGTCATTAAAACTTAACGTGTTGCTGCATGCACTTGATTTTTATAAACAACAAGTTGTAGAGATGTGGTATATACGTTGAAGGAAACCTTAACCTATTTTTAGAACTTGGCTATATTTTTTAAATTAATCT
This sequence comes from Artemisia annua, assembly GCA_014162995.1. Taxonomy (NCBI): domain Eukaryota; kingdom Viridiplantae; phylum Streptophyta; class Magnoliopsida; order Asterales; family Asteraceae; genus Artemisia; species Artemisia annua. The sequence goes on from LBNU01029145.1 coordinate 185,411, forward strand.
ATGAAGCCCGTGCTTAATTTTTCACATGTATATATCATGTATGCTTTTATTTCACTTAAAAAACCAGTATGGATTTGAACTTACGTAGAGTTTGAGAAACTTGTAGAAATGTTAGGTTCTTATCTTACATCGAACAATCAATCTTTGTCGATTTTGGAAAAAAGAGTTGATTAAAATTTTAAAATGGTCCGTTGTTTAAAAGTTTATATATCTAGTATGGATTCCACTTTTAATTTCCTTGAACCGTAACTAAGTAAAAATAGAGAAATCACACCTATTGTTGGGTGAGAATGTGAGATGAATATTAAAACTAAAAGTACCTAAATAATCATTGAAAAAGGATAAAGTGACATTAAAAATATTATCTCAAGTGTTACAAGGAATGGTAATAAAAACCGCACTTCAGTTTAATAACTTAAAAACAAGAAGTGGATGTTTGTGATATGGATGCATCTATATCTACCTCTAACCAATAACACAATCGAGTCTACAATGAATCATTTGTGGGGAGAACTTTCCACTTTTACCCGAAAATAACGTAAGTCACATATCATTAATATATTGTAATAGCTAGTAAATAAAGTTCAATTAAAATTTGTAGTTTAAAAGAAACGATCGAATGGTTTGAAAGTCTTTTAAAGCATGTTGATGCTTTAGGCTGGGCACAATATTGAACGACCATGATCTTGCCACATCAGCTTTCTTTCTTCGACAACCTAACGATGATCAAGTTGTCACGGTGACGGTGGAGACCAAGTTTTTTTTCTTTTTCTTTAAAAAAAAAAAAAAAAAANAAAAAACAAAAAAAAAAAAAAAAAAAAAAGAAAAATTGTCAAAATTTCGACCGAATTAGGGATTTGGTCACTACTCGACCAACCATGACTACACCCACAGTGGCCCGACCGAATGTGACCATGCATGACCGATCAACAAAACCGATCGAGTGTGCCTAGCCTTATTGTGATCACATGAATGCCACTATGGTAGCAAATTCCTCAAAACGTTCGACGATAAAGGGGGGTTATTTATTTATCGTGTATGATTGTTTGTCACATCACATCTTGATATGTGTGACGACATTAAAATGATCCATTATTTTCTCAGAAAGTTAGAATCACTTGGTGTGGACTGTGGATTATTGTGTGTGTAAAGCTATTCTCAATTTATTGTCATCATTCAATTTGTTATGATCTTTCAAGTGGATACATGTTCGTCAAATCGCGAAAAAAGCATGGTTGTTAAGATTGAGCAGTATGTTTGGTTTATAAAAGAGAAATGATTTGCGCATTCAAATTTTTAATTAGGACACTGCAATACATGCATTAAACAGTTGTACAATTTATATATTCTTCTTTAACTGATTGTACATTGGAGTGTCCTAATAAAAAAAAATGAGTTTGCAAATCATCTCCCTTTATAAAATGGGATTTTTGGAGAGATAAGTTACATTTATTTAATAGATTTTATAATAAAATTAAAAGTAACAATATTATTTAAAATTATGTGTGTGAAAGAAAATGAGAGAAAAAATTAAATAGAGTGTGAAAGAGAATATAATAACAAAAACCCACCATGCTCTATATCTTTTGGTTTTAGCGAGCCCGTTATGTTATTTGAATTTAGAACCCTCTAACCAAATTACAAAATTTTAAAACCAAAAGCAAAACCTAATCAAAACCCGTATACCCAACGATACCTTAAAGTATATAGACCTAAAACATAGACCTATTATTAAACTTAATCCGTTCATTTTATGACAAATGTCATACACTTATCTCTCTCACATTTTTTTGACCAATTAAGTTTTCAAATAAAACAATCACATCTTTAGCTAATTCATTGCCGCATTTAAAAGTCATTTCAGTTAAAATTATGACCGATAGACATTTTCGAAAGTCAAAAGAACCTTACGTTGCATAAAAAGTAACTTCAAGACTTTAAATGAGTGTTAGGATCATAGTTTTCAACTATTCAGTCAAGTCTCGGTCATTTCAGTAAATGTAATAGGTTGCTAGAATTATCACTTTTATCTTAATTATGTTAGTTACTCGTATTGTTATAAACGAGTCCAATAAATGTCCAATGGGCCATAAAAGCCCACGAACTAGTAAGATAGGAAGGAAGGGAGTGTTGCCCTATCCCTCTCCTATAAATAGGACATCATATCTCTTGTATCAAATGTTGGTTAATTTCATATCTTAAGGAAACTCTTGTTCTTTCATCTTTCATATTGATCTTAATCAACCAAGTCTATTTCTCATCTCATTTCT
>LBNU01029145.1:208079-229605 GCA_014162995.1 Artemisia annua
GTCGGATAATAATCGGGAACGTTTTGAAGTATTGCATTTTGAACATACGCGGGAGAATTACAAAACCAACAAACGCCGTCATGAATATCACTACCACATTGTTCGCACGTACACCAAACACAAGAACCTTCAAAGAACGGTTCACCACAATTAACACAAATCGGATCCATAAGAATTAAACATAAGATGAGAAAGAGAAAGAATTAACGGTTTAGAGGATTAGAGAAAAAGAATTAAACGTATAAGAAGATAAGAATAATATTTTTGGTTTTTATGACGTAAAAACGAATTAAGATAAAAGTAAAATAAAAGTGAAAACCAATTTTGAAAAAGAAAATATTTTTGGTTTTTATATTTAAGAAAACTTTAAAATCACAATATTTTTGTATTTTTCTTTTGTTTTGTCATTATTTTTTTTGTGATCGATTCGTCACCCGAAATCGTTTCCTTCAAATCTACGTGCAACAAAGTTGTCGGTTGTAGAATTAAAGTAATCCGAAAACGAATAATTTCACAATCTCTTTTTGCGTTTGAACTTATTTGGTTTACAACCGCCCTCCTTCAACGGAAGACCGAGGATGTTTATTATATTTTTGGAATTTTTGCAAACACTTTAGGAAAAGTGTTTAATATTTTTTGATTTTTTTTTTTTTTTTACTTTTTATATAAGAAAATATATACAAGGAAGGTTTTCAAAACACAATTCAAAAAACGAAAACCGAAATTCACTTCAACCTTCCCCGGCAGCGGCGCCAAAAATTGATTCGCGAGAAACCAATCGTTTAATATAGTTTCCAAGAAATACGCAAGAAATACGTATTACCCGGGTCGTTTCGTGTGAAGGTGTGAATGGAAAATTGATAATCGTGTCGAAAATGTGTAATGAAAAAAAGGTAAAAGTGATAAAGATGAGAATTACACTAATGATAATGAAATAAAATCACAAATAAACACGTAAGCAAGCAAGCACGTAATTAAAACCTAAAAACGTAAATAAAACGAAAAATAAACGTAAAGGCGCAAAATAAAAAGTGAATTTAAAGCAATAATGATCCTACGGGTGCGAAATATAATTCTTTCTTAAGTTTTAAATACAAAAGGAAAAATTTAGGAGAAAGAAAAATTATTATTTTGGCCTTTTGTATAATTATTATTTAATTAAAAACTATTTCTTAAATAAAAATATATTAATAAATGCAAATCATAAAAAAAAAAAAAAAAAAAAATTAATTTTGAAAAATCCTAAATATTATAAAAACTAATTTAAACTGAAAATATTTTTTTGGATTTTAAATTTAATTAATTAAAAGGATTTAAAAGTACTTTAAAACTATTTTTTTTTAATTAAAAGAAATAGTAAATGACCTTAGATAATTATGAAATTTTCAGGTAAATCTAGAATATTAATAAAAAACCCTAGGAAAAATAAAATTTACTAAAATTAGTTCCTAATAACTATTTGGCATATAAGCACGTTTAGGAATAAGCTCAAGAATAAGCACTTGTGCACCAACGACACCCAAAAGCTTAGGACAGGTTTAACTAACTTGATAAGCACATCTTAACTGTTTAAAACCAAATAAGCCCAGAGAATAAGCTAGAAGGCCAAATAGCAGCTTAAATAAGCACTTTACCATAAGCAGTTGGTGACCAATAAGCACACAAGGGGTCACATTCAGTCCCAACAACTTAAATAAGCTCCAAACAACTTATCATAACAAGAAAAGCACAAAGAAAAGCTAGGTAAGCACTTAGCAGTTAGTATGCAAAATCAGATAAGGCATGTGACAGGCCTACTTGACAGCTTAATAATAAGCACTTAATAAGCTAATTGGTGGGAGGAAAGGGGGCAAAAGCAAGATGACCTAGGATACTACACTAAAACCTAAAAGCCCTAATTCTAACCTACCAATTGAACCTCAATTAGACCATGATCAGATCTCAAAAAACTGGTAGCATAAAAATGGTATTGCAGATTTGACTTTTAAAATTACACCTAAGGTTGACTAAATTGGATTTTAACAGCCTAGGTCTATTACCAGATGTTGTTTAATGAACATGTAATCACTTAAAACACAAACTTAAACACAAATCACACAATATGATCACCCGGCTGCAACAGTTTAACAGATTATGTAGGTTTGGAATGCAACTTTTGACTTTTTCTTTTAAACTACCAGATTTAATGTTATATCTACCCTATTCTAACCTAGTGAAAGCTGATAATGCAGAAAGAACTCATAGAAAGCCACAAGTAAACACGGATCATAGCAGAACCAAACACCCCTTAATGCACAGTTACACTATGTTTTTGAGTTTTAAGCTTCAATCCTCAAACCAATTGATCAAACTAATTAACTAACTGTATTTAAGCCTAATTGAACAGGAAAACTCAATACTTTACAACAAAAACTCAGTAATGCAGTTGGATAAAAGTGGGTGAAAATGGGTTTAACCGTGAGCATTTGACTTAGACAAACCTTAGAATCTGAATATAGAGAGAAACTAGGGAGATTAAGGCTAATGTGATGAAATATCAAACAGAATTAAACAAGTATGACTAACTGATGCAAATGAACATCTCTTATAACTAAGCTACTATGGAGCTTAAGAAATGCAAAGTGAGTATCAACTAAAATGCAAACTTACCTATGTTCTAAATAACTGAATTGCAGATTATAAAACAGCTATATAGCACCTAAGTTAATCTAAATCTAACTTGCCCCATATTATACTGACCAAAACAGTTTTAGGCTAGAATATTTAAGAAACTGATAAATTTACCATCAAACTACTAGAAATTTATTTATCTAACTACTAAACTACTAATAAATTCTAACTAGAGCAGAATAGGACAGAAACTATGGCCAAAATAAATTTTAAACTAGAAAAACATGCTATACCAAACACCCTTTTATGAAACAGATTACACTAACTTATGCAATTTTAAACCTTAAACTTCCAATCCAATAATCAAACTTACTTACTAAACTATATTAAGGCTTTTAGAACAGTAAAAACTTAAAACTAACAACAGAATTACCAAGTTGCAGATTAAGCTAGTTTAGGCAGTAGGGAAAGCAAATAAGGACGAAAGCATGTAAAAGATATAAAAAAATGATTCAAGAAGCTACAATGAGCAAGATTAAGAACAGATAGGCTAATGGCTACAATATTTAAGCTAGTATAAAGGAGATGCAGAAACTTAAAAGGAAGCACTTACTTGAAATGGACTGTAAATGAGAATACTTATGAAATAATGAGATAAGCTCAGTCAAGCTATGGGATGGCTTCCTGAGCTTATCCAGAGGGTATTGGAGCTTATACAAGCTTGTTCCCTCAAGCTTATTCTATTTTTTTTTCAATGATTTTTAGATTTTTTTTGGTTTTTTATGTTAAACTAAAGTTAAGCAGGTTTAAAGCTTATGAAATGATTGTAATAGCTTACTGAAACTTAAATCAACTAAAAGATAAGAGCTTTATGGAAATAAAGAGCTTATGACTATTTTAGCATAAAACGGATTAAGATTGCAATATAAGAAAACAATAACTTTTATTGAAATTAAAGCTTCATTACACTAATAAAACGTTAAAACATTACATAAAACATTAAACTGAACCTTAATTTACTACCTAAAATCTACCCCTACTCCTAATAATTTTTCCTGTGAGGAGGTGAAGGCTATTTATAGGCAGCCTTGAGGTGAGCTTAGGGTTTCACAGAAGAGTCCAGAAGCTTGATTCGTGGCCATTGGATCATCCTTATCCTCTGGTGTTGTCATCTTAACAATTCTCAGCCTTTGGATCACCTTCCACATCAATAGGACCAATTATGTTGCTGGGATTTGCCATGTGGGATGGAATATGACAACATCTTGCCTGCCATGTCAGAGTATCTAGAAGGTGTAACCTCGTACTTGGAATCTCAGGTAAAAGGTGGGTGAAATTGCTGAGGTAAATGGAGGTGAAAGAGATGTACAGTAATACCAGGGCGCGTTATTTATTATAACTGGTGGGTTGGGTTACGGGTTTTATGAAAAGGGAAGAGGGCCTGTGTTGTTGCTGGGCCGGGTATAGATTTGAGGGTGTGGGCTTGGTTATAATTAAAAGGGTATTGGGCTGTAAGTAATAGGTCGGGTCAGGAGTTAAGGTGTGGTGGGCTTGGCAAATTTTTGGGTTAAGGTTTTATTTTAGTAGTAGTAGTTTAAGGTTTAGGATTTAATTCAAGGATTTGTTTTGCCAATTTGCAATTCTTCAAGGACCATTTCTGAAAATTATTCCAAGGACTATTCTTGCCAAGTGATGATACTTGAGGGATACTTGTTGACTTTTAAGCNGCTAACGCTACTCATGGTAGTTACTTGTGTAATAACTTCTCGCTCCCATTTTCCTATTTTTGTATCTACTTATTTTATTTTTGTGAGAGAAATGAATTTCTTCATAAACATCTCGTTTCATAATTATTAGTCCGATAAAGATACTAGATTAAGACGCTAAGTAGTTTTCGATCTTCTCTTAAGAATCATTGCCTTAAAAATGAGGTCCACATCAAGGAATTAGGATACAAACTAACATATACATCAATGAATCGAACTTACACATAATCAAAGACATTAGTTGCGGAGTACTTTCACTTGCACATCATGTGCCCGATCTAGGACCGTCCACATGCACATCACGCGCCAACAACTTTTGTCTTACAATAATAGCACTAATCAATCCATACTTATTCATAACACTTTTTTTTTTGATGATACTTTTCTCTTGCCTTAGTAACTTCTCGACCCCGAACCTTCACGGTTTCAATCCAAGACCTACCGCCAACTGCTAAGGTTAGAATGTAGGATCCAAGGCCCGATCTCAATCCGAAGTCTTAAAGCACCTTAGTTCATACTAATACCGGGCTTTAAAGGGTAGCTCCGAAACCACATACCTATAACGTAATACAATACAATACAACTCAAAATGGCGCGTATCCTTGAAGTGTACCCAATTTTTAAAGCAAAGATTCTCTTAAGATGACAAAAAACTAAATTCGCCTAAACGTAACATCTTTAATTATTTATACACATAATATGGGGTGAAAAAATTTGGTGGGAGCAAAAAGCCACAAGTACCTACGATGAGCTCTAAAGAGAACCAACTACTCCACGCTTAGCATCTAACTTCTAAATAAACTCTATCATTTCTCGTTCTCCGCATTTTAAAAATCTCAAATAATGAGATCCGCGGATGCTTAGCCGATAATCAAGCCACACATATATAAAGTCAAGTACGGGAGCCGACGAAAGAGTAGCTCCTTGTGTAAGAGACTAGCAAAAGCTTTTATGATCATCATTGGTTAAGGGAACAAGCTAGGGCTCAACACGCTCGGATCAAGTCAAAATTTTATTCCTACTCTCGCCAGCTGGAAAGTCAACAAGGTGTCAAAACACTTATTATATTTTTGCACATCTTTTTCAACTTTTTCACATTTTTTGTGCTTTTTCACTTCATTTTCATCATTTTTTTCTTTGAAATTTTTCAAATTTTTCAATTTTTTATTTATTTATTTTTTTTTAAGGAAAAACGGGGTTGCGAGAGTAAACGGCTAAATGAAAGTGCAAGGCAAAAATCAAATCGAAGATTCACGCCCCAGACTAAAGGTAAACATTGTCCTCAATGTTTCAAAGGTAAGGGTAATCCTAACAAAAATCTAAGGCCGTTTATTAAGTATGCCAAATAGATAAATGTTAGTCGATAAGATTAGGATATATAATGTGGATCTTCTTAAGCAACGAAGAATGATACTCGAATGGAGAGAATGACAAAACCACGAGCATGAGAGTAATCATAATTCGGGACAATCCTGGACAATCACAAACAACAACGAAACACGAGAAATGGAAGAGGTAGACCTCCTCACGTCACACTTATTAGTTAAAGAAAAATAGAAAGAAGATAGAAAGGATAAGCATGAGGTGCCTCCCACGAAGCGCTTGTTTTTTAACGAGTCGTATAGCTTAGACTTGCCCCGAATTTACTTAATCTTGGGGGAGCAAATAGAACGGACACCCGGCAAAAACGGAGATGCCGGGGTCAAAAACGATATCTTCACTCCCGGTGGAGTGGAAAGATGGAGAAATGAGAGGATAAGTATAGAAAGGGTGAAACACACGGATGGTGAAAGCATAAACATCATCTGAATCACGGGTGGGTTGGGTGGGTAAAATGTCAAGCACGGGATCATCATGATCATAAGATTCGTCCACCACTCCATCAATCATTTCATTCACACCGGATTCAAGATTTACATCCGGTGGCTTCGCGGGTGGACGAGAAAGGGGTAAATCAAAGATAGACGAATCATTTGTAGAAAGCGAATCATCATTAGTTATTTCTTCAATAAAACCATTCTCGTCATTCCCAATACCCGGTGGTATCGAGTCATCCGAAGCAAGAAGACGTTCACGTGACGGATTATCGGAAATTGGTTCGGAGTCGATCTCAAAGTGAAAACACTCATAATCCGGAAGAGAAATATCAGCATGAATAGTGGGACTGCCACTACTCGTCTCTTCAAATCGAAAAGTTTCAAGCTCGGGAACAAAGTCACTATCCATAACGGGGATAGGAGAAGAAGTCGGAGGATCACAAAATGCCTCGATCTTAGAAATGAGAAGATAAACTTTGGATAATTTCTCACGAAGAGCTTCATCTTGAATTTCATTGTCATCATTCTCTTCATTCTCTTCTTCTAAGCTAACGAGCTCAGAAGGAACTTCCTCAACATATTCGATGTCTCCACAAGATAAAGAATCGTCATTGTCGGAATCGGAGAATATTTCAACATGATCATTAAAATTGTCAAGAGGAGGTAACTTAAACTCTTTTGCCGTATCAAAAACATATTTCTCAAAATCGGGTAAAGAATCCTTGAGCTCGGGCTCCAAAGGATCTGACGGCTCAACAATAACGTTGTCGTTCTTCGGAGGGAGAGAAGGTGACGGTTCTTTATTCAATAAATTTTCAAGGAAAAGAATATCCCCCTCCGGATCAAAAGTAGAGTCATCAACTTTAGTCGAAATAGAATCATTATTAGCAAGAAAAGCATCGATCTCATCCAAAACGGGGTCACTTCCCTCAACCGGTGTGAGAGAAGGATGGGAAGAGTCGGGAATATCTTCAGATATATCAAGAGGAGTATTTTGAACAAATTCACCGTTAGAATTTTCCCCGGACTCACTTGGGATTGGGACAAGGTTCTCAACACTAGAATTTTTGAATTCGTCCGATTCCGTTGCCAGAATAGTGTTAAGAGGCTTGTCCCCCATTTTTAGAGAGTCCTCGGGTTCTACGGGAGAAACAACGGAAGCTTTGTGAGGATTAAGAACAATCGTAATTTTCTCATCATCGTCGTCAGAATCAAAGTAGATAAAATTTTTAAAAGGATTAGACGCTCTCTCCTCAGCAAGTAATTCTGCAATAGACTTCTCGCAAGGCTCGGGAGTATGAGTAACACGAATATCCGTAAACTTTCGTAACATCTCACCAAAGGATTTCAGTGCCTCCATAACTTCATCTGAAATTTGAAACTTGTTGGGATTTTGTGGGGGTTGGTTAAAACCGTAAGAATCGTAACACGAATTAGGCTCAAAATAAGATTTATCAAACGATCCCCCACAATTTTCAAAATTTGATGAACTTTGGAATGAATCACCATTGTAATATGGTACTTGCTCATAAGAGTTTTGAAAAGATAGATTGAAATCGTTTTGAGGATAATTATCAAAACTCGAATCACAAGTGTAAGACGTTTCAGCACTCGGGACGTAACACATACAATTAACATATCCACATTGGTTACAAAAACATTGTCCACAAGGTAATCCTTCGTCGGATGGATTTCCACAATTAAAACAAGTGAACGAATGTGGTGGTGGTGTCGGATAATAATCGGGAACGTTTGAAATTTTTTTAAACGATTTTTGAACATATTCGGGAGAATTACAATTCAAACAAACGCCGTCATGAATATTACTACCACATTGTTCACACGTACACCAAACACACGAACCTTCAAAGAACGGTTCACCACAATTAACACAAATCGGATCCATAAGAATTAAACATAAGACGAGATAAAGATAGAATTAAACGATTTAGAGGATTAGAGAAGAAGAATTAAACGGATAAGAGGGTAAGAGGATTATTTTTGGTATTTATGACGTGAAAACGATTTAAGATAAAAGTAAAGTAAAATAAAAGTGAAAACAAATTTTGAAAACGAAAATCTTTTTTGGTTTTTATATTTAAGAAAACTTTAAAATCACAATATTTTTGTATTTTTCTTTTGTTTTGTTATTTTTGTGATCAATTCGTCACCCGAATTCGTTTCCTTCAAATCTACTCACAACGAAGGTGTCGGTTGTAGAATTAAAGTAATCCGAAAACGAACAATTTCACAATCTCTTTTGCGTTCAAACTTATTTGGTTTACAACCGCCCTCCTTCAACGGAAGACCGAGGATGTTTATTATATTTTTGGTATTTTGCAAACACTTTAGGAAAAGTGTTTAATATTTTTGATTTTTTTACTTTTTTATACAAGGAAGGTTTTCAAAAAACAATTCAAAAAACAAAAACCGAAATTCACTTCAACCTTCCCCGGCAGCGGCGCCATTTTGATTAAGTATTTCCCGGGTCGTAGTCCCAACGAAGGTTGAATTGAGTTGCCGGTTCGTGAAGTGAATAGGAAAATAATTGGGAATTTGGAGTTCTACGCTAATGATATTGAAATAACGAATAAAAGCAAGTAATTAAGCTAAGGGAACAATTAACGGGCATAGGGATACCTAAAAACGTAAATTTAAACTAAAAACGCAAGTTAAAATTAAAATAAACGTAATAACGTGAAATAAAAAGTGAAATATAAGTTCTAATAATCCTACGGGCATNTTAACTTGGAGTTGATACTCGCAAGATGAAGTTGGTCCTTACTCGCAAATCAGAAAGAAAGGAAGCATAGTTTCGTTTTGGTACTCGCAAGATTAAATTCCTTACTCGCAGAGGATAAGGAGCAACAATGGCTTACTCGCCAGAAAACATACAATACTCGCAAGATAAGAAACGATACTCGCAAGAAAATACCAACACTCGCAAGAGTAGAAACGATACTCGCAGAACCCTAAACTTCCAAACTCGCAAAACTCCACTAAAATTCTGATACTCACGAAACCCTAATATCCATTACTCGCAAAGACCAAAAACCACCTCTGATCAAATTTTTTCGTTTCTAAATGAGTACCAAACTAATGTTTTACCAAATCTAATGTAATATTAACCTTTCTAAGTTACTAAATACCTACTGACCAAATAAAACGAGTACCAAATCAATACCAAACGAGAATAAAACAACCCAAACTAATCTAAGACAACCTCTAATATCCCTAGGCGAATGATACCACTTGTTAGGTCACCATGTTAAGCATACTCAACCATAGATTCATGAATGAATGAGAAACTAGAAGAAGAGAGAAGATACTAGAATAAGAAAGAAGAAGATGGAAGGAACTCTAAAGAATGATATAATGAAATTGATAATGCATTAAGAGAACCAACACCCTCTAATGAGGGTTTACATCTTCTTATATAGGGAGTCCAAGGGTCACTAGACCCTTCTTACTATTTTACACATTTGGCCCTTGGACTTCCACATGTTGTGACATTACATCATAAACTTACATTACCAAATGATTAAATGCTAGACATAAAGATATTAAAGTAGCAACCTATTACAAACTAATGACCGACACTTCGTAATACGTGAAACGTGTTCCTAACAATTAGGAATAGGAAAACGTAGCTATATGGATAGTCTAGTCGCTCTGGTGTTACTTTATTTTTCTCTTGTTAGATTCGGCTAGGCTCAGGTGTTTGTGAGCGTTGGCATGTCAACCTCTTGCGATTGGGTTAGAAGCACAATTGGTGCGTGTGTTTGTACAAGCCAATATGGTGATTTGCCATATTGCCTAAACTTCATTGCTGATTTATACCATAGTTTACCAAGGTAAAACCTTTTACCAAAAAAAAAAAGAAAAAGAAAGAAAAAAAAGAAAAAAAAAAGATAATGTTTATACACGTTTTATGAAAATGTTGTAGTCGAATAATAAGTTGCGTTCACATTTTTAGCAATCTTGTTTATATAAATAATCAATGGAATAAATGATTAAAAGCAACACTCTGTAAAACTAATGAGAAAGTGTCCAGTTGAATGACAAAAATGAATAAAAACCAGAATATATACACAACTCAGACCAAAGACGCATACAATTGTATGAGACAATGAGGCTATGTACCTGTAGGAATTTGGCTGCTCCAAGCAGATCGATTTAACTACTTTGATCATCCACGTTAGAAAGTTGAAAAAGCATTGAAGCACTGGAGATAAAGCTTGTGACAACCCGCAAATTTTGGATTTCGATATCCTTATCGTTATATACTCTTATCCGCAATTCGTAAGTATTGGTCGTGATCTAGAATATTTCACGTGAAATATGGCTCTATAACGAGTAAAAACACGAATATTAATTATTTTGGGCGACGGGAAATAAAGATATATGTATTTATAATCAAAGTTTATGGAAAAACAATTCTAAGATTAATGGAAACAATGTCAGGAGCTCGGGAGATAATTATGACATTTTTTCTAGGTTCCGTTCATGTTTCGTGAAAAATATAAGAGAAGTTACAAAAATGACCCCTATGGGCGCGCTAGGGTTTATCCCTAGTCCTGAGCACCCTTATATAAGCATCACATATAACCCATTTAGGGTTTCACTTCCCTCCTTTTCCTTTTCTAGCCGACACACCCAATTCTCTCTCTCTAGATTTCCGGCCACTTTCCGGCCAGATACACCACCACCGCCGCGAGTGGTGCCTCACCGCCACCACCTCCATACTCCACTCGATCTCCTCGTCATTTTGATACACTCCACGCGCCATCTAACCACCTCCAACATAACGAAACCACCACTTCAGCCATGCATATCACCACCACATCTCCATCTATTTTATTCCTTTGATTCACGAGTTGATTGTCCAATCTTTTCGAGGGTTTGCAAATAATAACGAAATAAAATTATAAAAACAAGCTAAATGATGGGTTTGGTATATTATTTATGTCTTTCTTGTTGCTGTCGTTGTGTTTGGTGTCGAAGGGAGTCAAGGTCGTGGGATTTAGACCCACGGCCAACACACATGTAGCTTATTGTATTCGAGTCGAGTCTTGGTCATGGGTTTGTGTCGAGTCGTGGTTTGCTTGTGCTCGGATTTAGGTTCGGATGTGGATTTAGATTTGGTAGTTTCAGATTCCTGTTGGGAATGGATTTGGATGTTGTTTTTGGTTGCCGAGGTTTAGGAGTATGTTGGAGATGTATTTGTGTTGCCGAGAATGTTGTTGTCATTGTTCTTGATGTTGTTGTTCTTGTCGTAGTTTTGTTGTTGTTTTTGTTGTGGTCCAGTCGTTGTGGTTGTTGTTTTTGGTGTGACGATATGGTTGTGGCTAATAGGAGTTAGAATGACGAAGATTAGGATAGCAACGAGCCGTAGTCGGCCGTTAGATGTTGAAGTTGTGATTGCGGCGAATTGTAGTTAGTATGGACATATTATGTTACTTGTGATGTTTGGGCTAAGTCGGGTATTACTAGGACTTTCTAGTCCCGTGTGACCCCCGACAAGCCAAAATGGATTTATTACCATTAGTTAGACTATAGATGTTGACTATTTGACCCGTGATAAAAGTGAACTCGAAACGAGTAATAACCCGAGAAATATAATGATTAATTGATAGTAATGATGTGAGCATTTTATATATACATGTGTACATATAGTTAACTTTTAAATATAAATAACGACTAATAACCGTTATTTAACATTTACAAGTTAATAATAATAAATATTGGAAGACGAAAAGTGTGTTATATATCGTTTTCAAATTAATAAAGAATGTTAATTAACGTTAAATACGTTTATTAATATTTCTAAGTTAATGAGAAGCCGACAAACAACGATAATAACGTTATCCAATATTTATTAGAAACAACAAATAAATATTAATACGGACGGGTTATAAATCGTTTCGAGGGTACGTTTATCAAACTTACCCTTTAGGAGATATTGAGGTTCGTGTTAGTATATGTCGAGTTACGGATTGGTTAACATTAATATAACCATCCGATAGGGTTAACGGACTAATTGGGTTACTAAATCCAATTAGGGTTTAATAAACGTGTCGGGGAAGAATATTAATAGGTGACCATCCTACAACTTACCATCCCTTTTCTATATATGAGTTAACTTTAGATTAACAAGTGTATTGAAGGAATTGTTGAACTTATCGTATTAGCAAATACGATAAGTATCCAATAATTCGTACAATCTCCCTTGTTAAACTTTTGGTTACTCGAGGTTGACTTTGACCATAAGGTTGACTTAGTAGCCATTTAAGTGTGATTGCTTTGGGTGGATTACGTAGTATAACTCAGTCTTCTCGTGTTAAGTTTTGTCGCGTTTCTTCTCGACGTCGTCGGTTATTCGTCTCTTGGCGTGAGTATTCTTGAGTCTTGTCTCGTTTCTTATTGACTTCGTTTGTTTAGTCTTTGGCGTAACTTTACTTGAGTCTGTGTCGTGTCCTCACTATACACACAATGATACCAAACACAAAACACTAATAAATGGATAACAAGAGATTTGGAGATATAAGACTTGGCGATTTAAGAAATGGGTATTACTTGGGAGTAGTTAGCTTATGGAGAATTTAGTTCATCGCTGAGGATCTGGTATTAAGATAAGCCTTGCGTATAGAAGACCGCGCCGTTTCCTTACCGTTGTGCCGCCTACTTGATGCTGTTGTGATATGCTAGATGCCAGTCGTGTCCGTCGTGTTTCATTGCATTGCTATGGCCCAGGTGAGTTAATAGCCCCTGTTTTATCGTTTTCTATTCTTTGGGGGAAAATACATGCTCTTCGCTATGCTTTTCTTTATCTCTTTGATCTCTTGGTCATTTCTTTGGTGTTGTGATGTTATTGGTTTTCGTTATGAGTTGTTGCATATGTGTATGATATTGGTTATGTTGTCGGTATGTNCCATTTTGATTAAGTATTTCCCGGGTCGTAGTCCCAACGAAGGTTGAATTGAGTTGCCGGTTCGTGAAGTGAATAGGAAAATAATTGGGAATTTGGAGTTCTACGCTAATGATATTGAAATAACGAATAAAAGCAAGTAATTAAGCTAAGGGAACAATTAACGGGCATAGGGATACCTAAAAACGTAAATTTAAACTAAAAACGCAAGTTAAAATTAAAATAAACGTAATAACGTGAAATAAAAAGTGAAATATAAGTTCTAATAATCCTACGGGCATAAAAATAATTTTCATAAGTTCTAAATGTAAAAAGAAAATTTTGGAAAAAGAAAAATAATTTTTTATGGCTTTTTATTTATTTAAAATGATTTAAAAACTATTTTAGAGAAATAAAATGATTAATAATAGAAAAACTATTCAAATAAATCCAAAATTTTTATAGTAATTAATTTTTATTACTTAGAAACTGATAAAAATATAAAATATGGAAAAGCTAAATTGCATAAGCTACCATAAGCTAAAACAGTTTGAGCTTGAAAAGGAAAAAGGAAAAATAAAAAGGTTTAAAAGAATTAATGTTGCAAAGGATTATGCAAAAGTCCCAAGGGCACGTTTGGTTCAGAGGAGTGGTGATGAGGCTTGGTTAAGGGTGAGGTCTCAGGTTCGACCCCTGGACCTCACTTTTTGCAAAATTATTTTATTTTTTCAAATTTTATTATAAAAACTAAAAGAACTAATGAAAATAAGCATTTTTGAAAATTACAACTTTTTATAAATCTTAATGAATAAGCAGATAAAGAGGCAAAAGAACAGCAGTATACTAAAAAGCTATAACTAAGGCAAAAAGAAGATCCTAAAAGCTAAATATAAGCTAATATAAGCTGAACTAGGGGAGACTAAAACTAAATGGCAACTAGGGAATCCTAAATAAGCTACAGGGAACAGAAATGAGCATTGATATAAGCCTAAAAAGCACTAATTAAGCATAAGGAGCTGCTGTGGCAAAAACAGCCTAAGGGTGCTACTTAAGGCAGTCCAAAAGCTACTAAATTCATAAGCTAATCCTAAATAAAGCTCAAACAGTTAAACTAAAGCTAGGAAACTACTATTAAAACCAAAATAGGAGAAATTGGATCAAGTTTAAGCTAGGAAAAATGCATATAAATACTGACATCAAAAGCACATAAGTGAACTTTGTAAAAACAGCCTAACGGGGCAACTTTGAGCAAGAATTAAAGTGAGCTAATGAAAAGAAAAGTGCCAATAAACTACTAATCTTTAAAGACAAGCTAGAAAGGAGTAAAAAGAAGCAAAAACTTTGGGTTTTGAACAAGTATTGTAGTAGGAAAATGGTTATGAAAATGGGTGGTTTGGGACAGAACCACTGCTGAAGCAGTTGGGTGAATATGGGTAAAAACCAAAGTTTGACTAATGAAGGTCTAATACCAGATTGTGAACAAGTTAAATATCCTATTGTGATCTAATATGTAGCAGAAACAACAACTAAATAAGGCTTAATCAATATCTAACCTATCTACTATATTAAAAACAGTTTTAATAGGAAAATTTTAGAAAAAACAGCTTGTAAACTTGAAAACTATTGGAAAATATAAAAACTTGGTTCAAACCTACTAACAACAACTAACTGAAGCTGATCTAATTTAGAATCTTGGTCAAAACAAGCTTTTATACTGAAATCCCAAGTTATGCCAAACACCCCTTAAAGGGTTGGCTGTGAAAATTTTTAACTATGAAATGCAATTTTTATGCTAAAAACTTTAAAAGACAGATAATATGTAAGCTATAACAAGACTAAAAAGCAATACTAAACCTATAACAAGCAGTAAGAATAAGCAAATAGTAAAAGGACTTATTTTTGGATTTTCTCTTGGTTTTTATAGAAACTTAAGTAAAATGATTCTGGGTGACAAATAAGCTTTTAAAAACAGGTAACAACTGACAAAAAGCTGCAGATTAAGCTAGAACGATTTTAAAAGAAAAAAAGCAAATAAGAACTTGTGGAATCAAAAGAGCTTATTAAAAGTTTTAAAATAAATAGTGATAAGAAAGTAAACTGAAATTCCATTAAAACTGAGAGCATGATTACAATGATTAAAAGACAGAATTTAAGCTAAGCTTAAGCTAGAATAAGCTACCCTATACTACTCTAAGCTACTGCTACTCCTAATAATCTCCAATGTGTGTGAGCAGGGTCCTTTTATAGCCACAGAGGAAGAGGTCTCCTTAGGGTTTTGGAAGCTTCAGGATGCTCAATCTCAGCCATCCAATCCTTATGTCGTTATTCTCAATCAATTCAGACCATAGGATCGTTTACCACATCATTCCATCCAATCATGAAGCTTTAATTTGCCATCTGTCATTCCCAATGGCGACGTCCTTTCTGCCATGTCAGAGGTTCTAGAAAGTATACCTTGTACTAGGAATCTTAGGCAAAAAGGGTGAATTGGGGTGAGGGTGATGTTCAGTAACAAGGTGAAAAAGGCGGGTTGGGTATTTTTATTGTTTCTTTGACTGTGGGGTGTGAGGAGGTTGACCGGGTTTGGGTTGAGATAATATGGGTCTTGGGTTAAATAAAGAGGGGGTAGTGGGCTGTAAGTATTCTTGGGCTTGGTGGGTTTATGTATGAATTGGGTTATTCTCATGGGCAGATTTAGTGTTTAGCAATTAGGATAAGTTTAGGTTTAAAGTGTTAGGTTTAGGGGTTAATTTTGCCATATTACAAACTCAAGGGACCTCTTCTGCCATTCTTGTAAAATTATTCCAAGGGCCATTTTTGTCATATATTGATTCTTGAAGGTTTGACTTTGACTTTTCGAGCATTTCTTCGATTTGGACTTGAAATTCCATCACCGGCTCCGGCTTTTGACACTTTTCCAATTCTCGTGCTCGTTTTGTCATTTTCTCGTGATTTTTCGTCCTTTTCTTATAAATCCATACCTGCACATTCAAAAACACAAAAACACAAATATTTGGCATTAATGGGTTAGTTTTTGGTCTATTTTGTCGGGTTTTGGTCAATAAAAGGTATGTGTAATAACACATACCAGCCGACTATCGACTTTACTGCTGAAGTGCGATAGAATTGACGGCAAGTGCAGGATAGCTATAGTGTGCACCTATAGGACCTTTATTTTATGTTCATGAGTGTTTAGTGTTTGCCTTGGTGTGTTACCCTCGCGTGTGTATTGTTTTGTGTCTAAACTCTATGGACTCACCAGCGTAAGCTGACCCGTTTTACCATGTATTCTCAGGTTTATCGCATTAGCTTATTTCTGAAGGCGCTTGGCAAGGGGCACGGTCATAGAAGACTTTGATAACTAATTGGGACCGCTTTAATTACTTTATGGGCCTATTTCCGCACTATTTTCATATCATGTAAACTAAATACTTTTGGTAACAACTTTTATTCTAAATAAATGAAATAAAAACCATTCTTTGTACCTTATGTTGTGATACCAATATAGTAGCACCCCAATGCATGTATGCTTCCGCTGGACCCGATTTTGGGGGTGTTACAGATTGGTATCAGAGCCAAGGTTATAGAAAATTGGGAAATTTTAAAACCCAAACTATAACCACCTTTATGAAAACCTGATTCTATGACCGCCACGTGCCTTCCTGCCAAGCCGCCGCTTCTCTGGTAATTTTGTTTATGGTATTTGTTTAGTGCCTAATGATCTATTTTTCGATATACGAGTCTATCTTGTGGATGATTTAAATCCACCAATGGTTTCTACTCACTATAAGTATCTCTACATACTTATACACACACCGTACCTATCACGGAGTTACGCAATCCCTTGCGTAATCTCACTTCTGAATTTCGATTCTTACACTTGTCGTATTCTTGTGAATGAGTTAGGATATAAAGGACATATTACTAGTATAACTAGACTGGGTATTACAAAATTCATTGAACCTCGGGTGAGTATAGACTGATCACCTACATTCAACGAGGGACAATGGGACATGGCCTGATCAACCATGTCTAGCTCAGAGGTGAATTTTGCAATACTTGGAGTAGTTATAACAGAATTATGTTCGGTTTAGAGTCTAATTTTAGAAATGATGGGTTTGGTATCATTTTTATGTCTTTCTTGTTTCTGTCGTTGTGTTTGGTGTCGAAGGGAGTCAAGGTCGTGGGATTTGGATCCACGGCCAACACACATGTAGCTTATTGTATTCGGGTCGAGTCTTGGTCATGGGTTTGTGTCGAGTCGTGGTTTGCTTGTGCTCGGATTTAGGTCCGGATGTGGATTTAGATTTGGTTGTTTCAGATTCATGTTGGGAATGGATTTGGATGTTGTTTTTGGTTGCCGAGGTTTAGGAGTAGGTTGGAGATGTATTTGTGTTGCCGAGAATGTTGTTGTCATTGTTCTTGATGTTGTTGTTCTTGTCGTAGTTTTTTTGTTGTTTTTGTTGTGGTCCAGTCGTTGTGGTTGTTGTTTTTGGTGTGACGATATGGTTATGGTGAATAGGAGTTAGAATGACGGATATTAGGATAGTAACGAGCCGTAGTTAGCCGTTAGATGTTGAAGTTGTGATTGCGGCGAATTGTAGTTAGTATGGACATATTATGTTACTTGTGATGTTTGAGCTAAGTCAGGTGTTACCAGGACTTTCTAGTCCCGTGTGACCCCGACAAGCCAAAATGGATTTATTACCATTAGTTAGACTATAGATGTTGACTATTTGACCCGTGATAAAAGTGAACTCGAAACGAGTAATAACCTAGAAATATAATGATTAATTGATAGTAATGATGTGAGCATTTTATATATACATGTGTACATATAGTTAACTTCTAAATATAAATAACGACTAATAACCGTTATTTAACATTTACAAGTTAATAATAATAAATATTGGAAGACGAAAAGTGCGTTATATATCGTTTTCAAATTAATAAAGAATGTTAATTAACGTTAAATATGTTTATTAATATTTCTAAGTTAATGAGAAGCCGATAAATAACGATAATAACGTTATCCAATATTTATTGCAAACAACAAATAAATATTAATACGGACGGGTTATAAATCGTTTCGAGGGTACGTTTATCAAGACTTACCCTTTAGGAGATATTGAGGTTCGTGTTAGTATATGTCGAGTTACGGATTGGTTAACACTAATATAACCATCCGACACGGTTAACGGACTAATTGGGTTACTAAATCCAATTAGGGTTTAACAAACGTGTCGGGGGAGAATATTAATAGGTGACCCATCCTACAACTTACCATCCTTTTTATAGATATGAGTTAACTTTATATTAACAAGTGTATTGAAGGAATTGTTGAACTTATCTTATTAGCAAATACGATAAGTATTCAATAATTCGTACAATCTCCCTTGTTAAACTTTTGATTACTCGAGGTTGACTTTTACCATAAGGTTGACTTAGTAGCCATTTAAGTGTGATTGCTTTGGGTGGATTACGTAGTATGACTCGGTCTTCTCGTGTTAAGTTTTGTCGCGTTTCTTGTCGACGTCATCGGTTATTCGTCTCTTGGCGTGAGTACTCTTGAGTCTTGTCTCGTTTCTTGTTGACTTCGTTTGTTTAGTCTTTGGCGTAACTTCACTTGAGTCTGTGTCGTGTCCTCACTACACACATAATGATACCAAACACAAAACACTAATAAATGGATAACGAGAGATTTGGAGATATAAGACTTGGCGATTTAAGAAATGGGTATTACTTGGGAGTAGTTAGCTTATGGAGGATTTAGTTCATCGCTGAGGATCTGGTTTAAGATACTTGCGTATAGAAGACCCCGCCGTTTCCTTACCGTTGTGCCGCCTTCTTGATGCTGTTGTGATCTACTAGATGCCAGTCGTGTCCGTCATGTTTCATTGCATTGCTATGGCCCAGGTGAGTTAATAGCCCCTGTTTTATCGTTTTCTATTCTTTGGGGGAAAATACATGCTCTTCGCTATGCTTTTCGTTATCTCTTTGATCTCTTGGTCATTTCTTTGGTGTTGTGATGTTATTGGTTTTCGTTATGAGTAGTTGCGTATGTGTATGATATTGGTTATGTTGTCGGTATGTTTATGATATTGGTTATGTTGTCGCTATGTTTATGATATTGGTTATGTTGTAGTTTTGTTATGATATGATTGAGGTATAAGATTAGGCTGCAAGTGCCGACTATCGACTTTACTGCAGAAGTGCGATAGAATTGATGGCAAGTGCAGCATAGCTATAGTGTGCACCTATAGGACCTTTATTTTATGTTCATGAGTGTTTAGTGTTTGCCTTGATGTGTTACCCTCGCGTGTGTATTGTTTTGTGTCTAAACTCTATGGACTCACCAGCGTAAGCTGACCCGTTTTAGCATGTATTCTCAGGTTTATCGCGTTAGCTTATTTCTGAAGGCGCTTGGTGATCGCGGAATTCTAAGCGGTGAAGCTTTTAACCACTAGGATCGTTGTCCCAACGTGGGTTGAAATTGATCTTGTCACTCGAGTCGTGAGTTATGTGAAGTGAATAGGTTTAAAAGATGTGATTTGGTTTTAATTATACTACGAAAGATTGTTTAAAAGCTTAAATGAAATATAGTGCGATAGCAAAAGAAATAAGTTGAATGATAAAGGAAAACATAAGGCTAAGTAATGCGTAAAAGAAATGAAATAAGTAAGAAATGAAGAAAATGTTTTTGGAGTTTTTATTTTAATGAACGTAAAGAAAAGATTAAACTAGAGAACGTTTAAAGATTTAACGAACTAAAGACTTTAACTAATTAGAAAATAAAGTAAACTAAGTTCAAAAGAAACGAAAAGGTTTAAAGAAATTTCGGCAGAGTTTCGCTTAGAAATAATCTGAACAAAACTTCACTCGATAAACGATGAAGTAATAAAAGCCTAACTCGGCTTGTAAAAGAAATAAGAAATGAAAGATTAGTAAACGAGACTTGACTCAAAATTAAACTTAAAATAAAACTCACTAGACAAAAAGATGTGAAACTCGCTAAAACGAAAAGATCAAACTCGCTAAGAAAAGTGAAACAAAACTCGCTAACTATTGAAAACCAAATTCGCTAGAACATTGAAAATCAATACTCGCTAGTAGTTGAAAAACACCAAACTCGCTAAGCTTTAAAAAAAACTAAACTCGCTAAAGTAAAATATGTCAATACTCGCTAGGACAAGTGTGAAACTCGCTAGCCATCCAGCCAAGACAAACTCGTTGGAGATTAAGTAGCATACTCGCTATAAAAATGTCCTACTCACTAGGAACAAATTGATACTCGCTAGGTGGTTTTCATACTCGCTAGGAAAAAAAGAAAAGTTACCCATACTCTCTAAACCCTAAGTTTCCTACTCTTTCACCATTGTCTTGTGCACCGTTGTTGTTGTTGTTATTCATCTCGGTGATGAAATCTTGAAGATCACGTAACTCGGGTACGTTCCTTTGCTTTCGTCTACGACGACTGCGGTTAGTAGGCACTTGAGATGAAGAAGAAGACTCGTTCAAGTTAGACTTGGAACGAGTGATCATACAAATTAAAATAAAACAAAGTAAAAAAAATAAAGTAGAAAGGAAAATCTTTTTGGTTTTTATAAGTTTATAAAAGAAAAGAAAAAATATTTTTGGCTTTTATAGGTTTTATAATTTTTAGTTGTTTTTATGTTTAAGAAAAGCGTTAACTTCTAAAAGAAGGTTCTTCAAATCACAAGTCTCGAACGACGAATGACTTAATCTTTTCAACCGCTCCCCGGCAGTGGCGCCAAAAATTGATCGAGGTAAACTAGCTAGTGAAAGCAAGAACCTCGGGTCGTTGTCCCAACGAGGGTTGAAATTGATCTTGTCACTCGAGTCGTGAGTTATGTGAAGTGAATAGGTTTAAAAGATGTGATTTGGTTTTAATTATACTACGAAAGATTGTTTAAAAGCTTAAATGAAATATAGTGCGATAGCAAAAGAAATAAGTTGAATGATAAAGGAAAACATAAGGCTAAGTAATGCGTAAAAGAAATGAAATAAGTAAGAAATGAAGAAAATGTTTTTGGAGTTTTTATTTTAATGATCGTAAAGAAAAGATTAAACTAGAGAACGTTTAAAGATTTAACGAACTAAAGACTTTAACTAATTAGAAAATAAAGTAAACAAAGTTCAAATGAAACGAAAAGGTTTAAAGAAATTTTGGCAGAGTTTCGCTTAGAAATAATCTGAACAAAACTTCACTCGATAAACGATGAAGTAATAAAAGCCTAACTCGGCTTGTAAAAGAAATAAGAAATGAAAGATTAGTAAACGAGACTTGACTCAAAATTAAACTTAAAATAAAACTCACTAGACAAAAAGATGTGAAACTCGCTAAAACGAAAAGATCAAACTCGCTAAGAAAAGTGAAACAAAACTCGCTAACTATTGAAAACCAA
>LBNU01029145.1:229652-271480 GCA_014162995.1 Artemisia annua
AACAACCTCACAAAGCGAAGCGATTCTTCAACGTTCTGTCAATTACAAGCTCTCCGAAGACCAGCACGCGAACCCTCGCCCTTATCTTTCAACGCGCCACATCCCGGAGTCGCAAACTGACTAGCGGTAACACTATAGAGTTACGTGAGAGAACTCGGTTGTCCAACGACGGGTGCCACGGTCTCTGTCACTAGTCGTGAGTTTCGCTGTGCGTCGATAGGCTTTCCACCACGATGCCTTCCTGGTTTTAATTATAGTACGGCAGATCTGTTTACACCACCTCTAACTGCTCTCAAGTGCGATAGCAACGCAGAATCAGGTTGACTGCTCACCCGCAACATAAGAGCTACGTCAATTGAGGCTAACAGCATGATAACTTAAGTGAGAATGTCGTTGGCGTTTTTATCTTAATGATCGTAGGAAAGCTCTACAATAGAGACGCTTTTCAAGCTTTAGCGACGAACCCAGAAGACTTACTAATTCCCAGAAAAATAACGTACAAAGTAATGCCGAAGGCTTTAAGAATTTTGCGCAGGTTTGGGTTACGACATATCTGACAAAGTACTCGACCTTACTCAACGAGGATAGATAAGCATAACTCGGCTTGAAAGGAAATACGCAATGAGACTAGTAAACGGAGACCAGCCTGACTAGATTAAACTTAAATAAAATCACTAACAACAAAAAAAAAAAGCCCTGTGAATCTCGCTAAAACGAAGTAACTCGCTAAGAAAGTGGAAACCAAAAATCGCTAACACCTATTGACAAATTCGCTAGAACTTGACATCATATACTTCGTAGTAGTTGAAAACACGAATCGCGCTAAGCATTATAAAAC
The DNA here is from genome assembly GCA_014162995.1 of Artemisia annua. NCBI lineage: Eukaryota > Viridiplantae > Streptophyta > Magnoliopsida > Asterales > Asteraceae > Artemisia > Artemisia annua. Next base: position 230,491 of record LBNU01029145.1, read on the forward strand.
AAACTACACTCCAAAGTCCAACAAATGTCAAATCTCGCTAGGAAGAACCAGTAAGAAACTCGTAAGCAAACTACCAGACAAACGAAACTCGCATGAAGATTAGGTCACCACTCACTGCGTATACCGAAAAAATATGCCTACTCCGCTAGGCAACAACATTGATACTCGCTAGGGTTTTCATACTAGCTAAGGAAAAAAGAAAATTGAACGCCTACTCTCTAAAAAACCCTCAATTTTCCTCCTCGCTAGATTGGTGTTTTTTATTGAAATTTCTTAACGGTGAAAATTGAATTAATCTGAGAAAACGCATTTCCAATGAGAAACCAGCTTAAACCAAACTCCAAATACAGCTAGATACTGCTCACGCAGCAAAATACCACACTACAAATATTTCTAGGGTTGTAACTAAAGCTACGTTTGTGACGCAAGAAGTTGAAAGCTAGAAAACGGATCTTGGAACTCTTTAATAACGCTAAATGAAACGTTAAATACGCTTTTACAGCTAACTAACCCAAATAAGCTCAATGTCACTCATAAGCACGAAATTTCTTTTCATGCGAGAGTGGTGCAGATTTTGTTAGGCTTATTTTTGGATCACTTAGAAGTAAAGCAGCTGATAACACGGATGGCTAGAATGTAAAAGAAATTGAAATAAGTGGAATATAAGCAAAGTAAAAGGAAATAAAAACTTGCCTTAAGTAAACATTACACTAAAACATTGAAATAAGCTAAGACTACTAAAAACTAACTCTCCAAAAAATGAAGCTAGGTGAGGGTATTTAAGGGAGCCATGGTGGCTTAACCTTTTACATCTTGTACACTTAGCCCCTTGATCTTCTAAATTATGTGAATACTAAGCATAAACTAGAGATACGACGCTTTTAACTATCTAAAATAGCAACTTGAGTCCTTGTAACTTTGAGGTGATGTGTTGACGAGCTTTCCAAAGTTCTTCAAAAGCATAAAAGTGATCACTTGCTCAGATTTAGAAAGTTAAACTTCATAATTATATTTGAGCTTTGATTAAGCGTCTCTTTTACTTTCTTGAGCCTTTGAGAAATAATTTGTCTTCACGGGCTCTTCACAAGTAGATTTCATCTTTTACTTGACTTTCAAACTCTTTTCCACATCTCGTGCTCGTTTTGGGCTTTTAGGTTGCTTTTCATGATGTTTTTGCAATATCCATACCTGCACAATCATAAACACAAAAACACGATATCTTTGGCTTTGAACGTTAGTTTTTGGTCTAAAATAGTCTAATAAAGGTGAATAAAAGGTATGTGAATAAGCACATACCACTTGGCAAGGGGCACGGTCATAGAAGACTCTGATAACTAATTGGGACCGCTTTAATTACTTTATGGGCCTATTTCCGCACTATTTTCATATCATGTAAACTAAATACTTTTGGTAACAACTTTTATTCTAAATAAATGAAATAAAAACCATTCTTTGTACCTTATGTTGTGATACCAATGTAGTAGCACTCCAATGCATGTATGCTTCCGCTGGACCCGATTTTGGGGGTGTTACAAAGCTAGAGAATGAATTTGTTGAGGAATCAACCGGCTGAAATTGTGGTATGCATGTGTTGAAAATAAGTTGAGAATGAGTCAAAAAGGTTCTTTGTGTTGTAGTAAGTTGTTCAATGTGAGTCATAAAGACCAACAATTCTTTGAATAGGTGATCTGCATAGAAAGACCAACAAAATCAAAACCATCTAATCAAATTTAATCCAGAAAACCACTTCAACAAATTCATAAGCACAAATTATGTTTTCACCAACAAATTTAATTCAGCTAACAAACCAAAAATCAATACACCATCTTTGTCACAGATCCGTCGACTGGACCAGGAAAAACTATTTCTTTTCTGTCTTGATGGTGTTTATGAAAACAACTCAAGTTTTTTTTCTTTGGGTAACCATGGTTTCTGACCTTTTGGCCGACTAATCCACGAGCTTTGAGTCCGTGCCAAACAGACACCAACTCCAGTTCTACCCAAGAGGAATCGGTTACCGGAGTTATTGAAAACCAAGGCTTGTTTAAGTTTTGATCTACCGAATCTCAGAAAGCCATGAGTTAACACGGCTAAGATTTCATCTTATTTTAATCCGCCCTTCTATCACTAACCACTTTTATTATAGCACACAGCAAATCTCAAAAAAGAAATACGTCATTGCTCAATACTCTATTCATCTGTAACAGTAGTATTAAGATTCGTCACAGCATATCAGACGGAAACTACCTCTAACCCATTCGGTCTCCGCCTAAATCAAGCTTACCAGGTCTTTCTCAGGTCTATCAAACGCCAAACTTGCTAACCACCAAACATCAACTGATCAACATAATGATTCACATCATTCTTTTATAAACAAATATGACTAACAGTCCAATAAAACTGACAGATGAGACTCTGCTTAAGTTTACATTAAGAATCTATGGAACAAAAATGAAGAGATCATTACTTGTGCGAAATATCTCAGAGAGTACTTAATGACGAGGATTGTCGTAGTTCAGAAATTGATAGAAAAGACTAACCACTTATTCCTACTGTGACAGCAATGTTTGATGCTATCAAAACAGAAGCTACTGACTACATTGTTGATTGGAATGGATGTTCTTTATATCAAGTAGCTGGGCCTTACAGGATCAGTGTGTTGTTAACATGGATAGAAGGGAGTGTTCTTGTAGGAAGTGGGAGTTGACTAGAATACCATCTAAACATGTTGTGGCTGCAATGTTCAACATGACTGGGAATGGAATGGGAGTTGGTATACTTGAACAGTGAGTTCATGCTGCTTACATACTTGAAACATGGGCAAATGTATACTCATTCAAGATCTACCCATGTAATGGTAGGGAGATGTGGCTACTAGTTGAGTCCAAAACAGTCATAATACTACCTATTTACAAAGAAGAGGAAGAAGACAGTTGATTAGCTTGCAAGTCAAAGTTGTTCAGTTATTATGTAGTGATCTTTGAACAATATGAATTCTATTAAGTTTCATGTATTTGGATTATAAGTATTAACTCTAGTTTCATATAATTTGGGAAATGTGATGTGTCTATGTTTGTTGAGTATGACATTCTAAAGTCAATTGTCATGTAGTGTATCATGTATGTTTGTTAAGTATATCCAAACACCCTCTTTATCCAATGCAAATGGTAAATGGGATGAGTTGACTACAAACTGCAAATGCTCAGGATACAGTCATATCTAAACACCCATTTAGCATTTGCAGTCAACTCATGCAGTCTGAAAATCATATCCAAAACACCCCCTTTATCCAATGCAGTCAACTCATGCCATCTAGCATTTGCAGTTTGACTTTCTAAAGTCAAAAAGTCAAACTGCAAATGCTAGATGGCATGAGTCAAATTGCAAACGAAAATGCAGTCAATGTTTCCAATGCAAATGGTAAATGGGATGATTTGTGTTTGTTAAGTATATCCAAACACCTTCTTTATCCAATGCAAATGGTAAATGGGATGAGTTGACTGCAAACTGCAAATGCTCATGGATACAGTCATATCTAAACACCCATTTAGCATTTGTAGTCAACTATGCAGTCTGAAAATCATATCCAAAACACCCCCTTTCTCTAATGCAGTCAACTCATGCCATCTAGCATTTGCAGTTTGACTTTCTAAAGTCAAAAGTCAAATTACAAATGCTAGATGGCATGAGTCAAACTGCCAATGAAAATGTAGCCAATGTTTCCAATGCAAATGGTAAATGGGATGAGTTGACTGAAAACTGCAAATGCTCATGGATACAGTTATATCTAAACACCCATTTAGCATTTTCAGTCAACTCATGTAGTCTGTAAATCATATCCAAAACACCCCCTTTATCTAATGCAGTCAACTCATGTCATGAGAATTTTCAGTTTGACTTTATAAAGTCAAACTACAAATGCTAAATGGGAGTTTTGAATGGAAATGTTGTCTACAAACACTCAAACTACAAATTGTGATATTGCTACAAACATAAGTCAAATGATCTAAAATATAGAAATCATGCATCTTTATATACTAATTAACAATTAACAGTAAATAGTTGTTTTACAACAAAAATATCCAAAGGTAGCAACAAAAGTAAAGTGTTTTTAAACATCCTAATACAACAGATACACTGCATTCAAGGTTTCTTGGACTTCCTCTTTCTTGGAGTTGAAGTTGAAGCAATAGGAGCATTAGGAGCTCTTAAACCAATTACACATCCAGTAATGGCTATTCTCATGTACCCTCTTGGAGCTGATACCTTTGCCTCCTATACCTCCTTTGCCTTCTTTGCCTTTATTAACCTACCAAAATCCCACTTCAAGCTTTTGCATTCTGTTTTCAAGATGATCACAAAGCTCATGCGCTTTTCCCTTTCCCTTATCATCCACTTCAAGTTTTTGTATTCTTTTTTCAAGATGATCACAAAGCTCATATATTTTCCCTTTCCATTTCTCTTATCATCTACAAGTTAATAGGTTGAGATAGGTTAAATATACATATACAATACACTTCCAAACAGCCCATAAATGCAGTATGCAAATAATACACTAACCTTTCCCATATTTCATCCACAAGTCTTCAAGTATCACATCAGCTATTTCATCCTCTATATGCCACTTATTCCCATATTTAACAAAAACATACTCAATCATCTCATCAGTCACCGGCAGCTTTGTATAATCCTTATTTGTAGCCTTTGAAGATTCAACCATTGATAAGTATTTCACAACAAAACAGACCATTTGCAGACCATAAGGGGTGTTTGCATACCATTTTCAGACCATTAGGGGTGTTTGGAACAACCATTAAAACTACATGTATAAACTCAGGCNACTGCAAATGCTAGATGGCATGAGTCAAACTGCAAATGAAAATGCAGTCAATGTTTCCAATGCAAATGGTAAATGGGATGAGTTGACTGCAAACTGCAAATGCTCATGGATACAGTTATATCTAAACACCTATTTAGCATTTTCAGTCAACTCATGTAGTCTGTAAATCATATCCAAAACACCCCCTTTATCTAATGCAGTCAACTCATGTAATGAGAATTTTCAGTTTGACTTTATAAAGTCAAACTACAAATGCTAAATGGGAGTTTTGAATGGAAATGTTGTCTACAAACACTCAGACTACAAATTGTGATATTGCTACAAACATAAGTCAAATGATCTAAAATATAGCAATCATGCATATTCATATACTAATTAACAGTAAATAGTTGTTTTACAACAAAAATATCCAAAGGTAGCAACAAAAGTAAAGTGTTTTTAAACATCCTAATACAACAGATAAACTGCATTCAAGGTTTCTTGGACTTCCTCTTTCTTAGAGTTGAAGTTGAAGCACTAGGAGCATTAGGAGCTCTTAAACCAATTACACATCCAGTAATGGCTATTCTCATGTACCCTCTTGGAGCTGATACCTTTGCCTCCTATACCTCCTTTGCCTTCTTTTCCTTTATTAACCTACCAAAATCCCACTTCAAGCTTTTGCATTCTGTTTTCAAGATGATCACAAAGCTCATGCGCTTTTCCCTTTCGCTTATCATCCACTTCAAGTTTTTGTATTCTTTTTTCAAGATGATCACAAAGCTCATATATTTTCCCTTTCCATTTCCCTTATCATCTACAAGTTAATAGGTTAAGATAGGTTAAATGTACATATACAATACACTTCCAAACAACCCATAAATGCAGTATGCAAATAATACACTAACCTTTCCCATATTTCATCCACAAGTCTTCAAGTATCACATCAGCTATTTCATCCTCTATATGCCACTTATTCCCATATTTAACAAAAACATACTCAATCATCTCATCAGTCACTAGTAGCTTTGTATAATCCTTATTTGTAGCCTTTGAAGATTCTACCATTGATAAGTATTTCACAACAAAACATACCATTTGCAGACCATAAGGGGTGTTTGCATACCATTTTCAGACCATTAGGGGTGTTTGGAACAACCATTAAAACTACATGTATAAACTCAGGCATATAAGGCAACATATTTTCATATACCCTCTAAACAAGAACAATGCAATAAATACACTAACCTTTCAACATAGCATAAGTATATAAGTCGTCTAACATCTCATTAGAAATTCCACAGCTTTCATTCCAGTTCTCCCCATATTTAGAATACAAATACTCTGCCATATCCTCAGTTAATTCAACTTTGTTCCAATCTTGTTATGCCATTGCACAAATGAGGTTGTGATTAATGTGGAATGATCAAATGTAGTATACCCTAAGCAAATGCATTCTACAATATATAAGCAAGTGAATAACAAATATGTTGTTACACAGTAAGCACTTAAATACTAACCATTGTTCTCCGGTTTCTTGTTGATTTAACTACCATTGGTTGTGATGGGTTGTTAAATGATCAAAATTAGGTTATGAAAGGGAAAAAGGGGTTGTGAATTGTCGAATGATCAAAGGCGAGTCAAAATAACCCCTAAAAGTTTCCCGCATTTAGTAAAAAAGGTTGTTGCAAATAGAGGTGTCAGTAGGGTCGGGTTGTTTTGACCCTATCGTGTTATCGGGTCGGGTTAGGGTTAAATAAATAATGCTATCCGGTTATCGGGTCAACCGATAAGACCCGACAATCACTTTTTGATTTTTTAGCTATTACAGTTTGCTGTCATAAATGATTTTGAGAAATATTTAATTACTTTTGTACATAGAAAGGTTTAGTTGTGATAGCTATTTTTGGGCTTTAGATATCAAAGTGTGAAAATTTGGTATCAAGAATCCAATATTCTCGTGCTTTTCATAATAGTATCAAGTATTATATGACTAATGATGTTGTGCTAACATAACACGCTAGTGTGATTTGGTTTTGGACCAACTTTTGATGATACTTTATATTGCTTTTAAAATGTGATAGTTTGGAAAATTATATATATATTATTAAATACCATTGTGTACGACGCCGTTTTCGTCGTTTGTTTCGCGCCAAAAATAACCAGGCTCACACAGCCCACTTAAGCCCATGCTATTGGCCTTTTTTTTCTTTCCATACAGAATCCCATGAGATTCTTTGATGAGTTACTTGTAATTTATAAAGATTACCCATGTGATTCATACAGAATCCCATGGGATTCTGTATGAATCACATAAAAGATACTCGTCAAATATCTTTATGGAACACATGGGATTCTATATGAATTCCAAGGGATCAGAGAGAATCACATGGGATTCTGTATAACAACATACAACTTTTTAGTAAAGAGATTCCAAGAGCTCATTTCAACAATCATATAAAAAACATCTACCTTTAAAAAGTTGTGACATAAAAGTATCAAAACTCAAAAACAGTGATTTACACATTTTTATAAATCACTTGTGATTTTTTAAAAATAACAAATAACAAGTGATTTTTTTACGAATCATGTGGGATTTTTTTTCGAATCCCGGGTGGGATATTTCTGAANAACCATTGTTCTCCGGTTTCTTGTTGATTTAACTACCATTGGTTGTGATGGGTTGTTAAATGATCAAAATTAGGTTATGAAAGGGAAAAAGGGGTTGTGAATTGTCGAATGATCAAAGGCGAGTCAAAATAACCCCTAAAAGTTTCCCGCATTTAGTAAAAAAGGTTGTTGCAAATAGAGGTGTCAGTAGGGTCGGGTTGTTTTGACCCTATCGTGTTATCGGGTCGGGTTAGGGTTAAATAAATAATGCTATCCGGTTATCGGGTCAACCGATAAGACCCGACAATCACTTTTTGATTTTTTAGCTATTACAGTTTGCTGTCATAAATGATTTTGAGAAATATTTAATTACTTTTGTACATAGAAAGGTTTAGTTGTGATAGCTATTTTTGGGCTTTAGATATCAAAGTGTGAAAATTTGGTATCAAGAATCCAATATTCTCGTGCTTTTCATAATAGTATCAAGTATTATATTACTGATGATGTTGTGCTAACATAACACGCTAGTGCGATTTGGTTTTGGACCAACTTTTGATGATACTTTATATTGCTTTTAAAATGTGATAGTTTGGAAAATTATATATATTATTAAATACCGTTGTGTACGACGCCGTTTGTTTCGCGCCAAAAATAACCGGGCTCACACAGCCCACTTAAGCCCATGTTATTGGCCTTTTTTTTTTTCTTTCCATACAGAATCCCATGAGATTCTTTGATGAGTCACTTGTAATTCATAAAGATTACCCATGTGATTCATACAGAATCCCATGGGATTCTGTACGAATCACATAAAAGATACTCGTCAAGTATCCTTATGGAACACATGGGATTCTATATGAATCCCAAGGGATCAGAGAGAATCACATGAGATTTTGTAAAACAACATACAACTTTTTAGTAAAGAGATTCCAAGAGCTCATTTCAACAATCATATAAAAAAACATCTACCCTTAAAAAGCTATGACATAAAAGTATCAAAACTCAAAAACAGTGATTTACTCATTTTTATAAATCACTTGTGATTTTTTAAAAATAACAAATCACAAGTGATTTTTTTACGAATCCCGTGGGATATTTCTGGATGGAAATTTTGAAAAAAAGAGTTCGTCGAAAGTATATAAAAGTGCATATCTATAGAAAGATGATTTAATTCTCGTCGCGATGGTGTATTTTTTTATAGATTGAAGATTTACCATTTGAAAGATATGTTGCTTTTTAAAAAAAAGTGGAAAGTGGGTTTTTACATTAAATGAGCTAGAATGTCAATTTTGCCCTTACTTTGTTATTTTTTGGTTTGATCTATACCATTGGATGAAATCAAAATGGAAGGCTATGATGTGTTTATTTGTTCTTTATATTATTTTTTTTGTCATGGATCTCACCTCGTTGGGCAGTGGCAGTGAACACCCTGTGTAAGTGGGGCAGCTACACAGTCCACAAATTCTATAGGGTCTCCCTTTTATATATTATCAAGTTACATATGCATGAATTTAAGTCTTTGATTAAGTTTATTAGGAAACACTGTTATGTGATCACAGCCAAAATACAAGAATACCAACACATCAAGTAGCGATTGCGTGTTTGAGAATGAAAAAGTCAAATAATCATTGTTTTTTACATTAGAATTTGTCAAACATGGGGCCTCACATCCAAAATTCATTGAATGGCCCAGTTGTGAGGTATATTAGATATTTAATTAACCATGGCGCATATAGTTTCTTCATATGCTACCTGCATTACAACATTAAATTTGTCACAATTTAATTTGGCAACGTATGAAATAACGTTCAAAACGTAAAAGTTACCATCATTATGTCATAAGTTAAACTAATTGCGAGTAATTAGTTTCCTTTTTCCAACTCTTGGCATAAAATCTGTATTTTACCTTATCCTAACATTTTTGTGCCCCGAAAAGTCTTTGAAACCTGTAATGGTACGATTTGTAGATTTTCTACTATATATATATTCGTGTTGTCTTAGACTGATATTCTGCCTCGTAATCTAGGAAATCATATATAATCAAAAGCATGAAAGTGATAAAACCGTGTAAAATTATATTGTATATTACCATGGTCGGTCAAATAAGATATTCAGCTTACTTGTTTAATCCACATGTACGATCATATATCTATAATACTCATACATATGTCAAGGTAGCTAACACGTAAATTACACTGAAAGTTATGCCCCATCAAACGTTATATTATAAAAATAATAACTATTACTAATAATGAAGCTGCTAAGGCTGTTGAGAAGAAGAGTGAAGCTGATACTAATGTGGATAAGGAAGGGTTTACTACAGTGAATCCTAAGAAGCACAATTCCAATAATCTGAAAAAACCTCAACCACCTCAGCCATCAACAAAGCCCATGAATCAAAACACTAATCCAGCCGGTGGTCTTATGGGTAAAGGGATCTCCACCCCGGTAAAATATATTAAAACCAAAGAAAAGATGAAAGTACAATGGAATGCGGCTGAAGTACCACATTAACCTCAAGCAACCGCTTGAACTACCACTAAGTCATTTACGACATGCCGTAAATGAACAACTAGCTACCAACAACTAGAACAACCCTTAACACAAAAAACACATAAAACACTAACACAAAACCACACAGTGAATTACTTCCTCGATCTTCCTTGGACCTTAAAATCGGATATTTGGTTAAAAGCCTTCAATTGCTCAGGTAAATCAAGGACCTGTGCAGCATAATCATCCGACAAATAACCTTCAAGCTCGTTGTATCCTCCTGCTGACGACAAATAATCGTAGGGCTCATCAACCTCGTTCTCACTATCAGACACAACCACATTACCCACCTTAGAAAAAGGATTACCCTTTTTCGGACCAACTCCCTCTGGAACAGGTTTCCCACTATCATCCACTAGCTTTGCTACCCCATCAATAAGAAGTTTTTCAAGCTTATCAATTTTCTCAACAATAGGGGTAATAGGCTTATCAACCTCAATAGCCTCATCAACCTCATGATCACTATCAATCTCCATTGCTTGCCCGCTTTGCGCCCCATGCGACGACACAACCTCATTGCCAAAATCCGAACTAATCACCTCATCACGCAAGGCGCCAAAAGGGTTCTTATTGATGATATCACTAAGATCATCATGAATATACTTACTAGGAGTATGCACACCACCCTTTACTTGATTAACAGGTATATCTGGAGTAGCACGCACATTAGGACCACTGGCATTAGCATGAGCATCCTTAGAAACATCCTTAGGAACAGAGGGATCCGTGTTAGTGTTAGAAGATGACGCTCCGCTAGATCCCGCTTTCCTTTTCGACACCGGCTGCCAACGATAATTTAATGTAACCTTAGGCTTCGTAAAACGAACACCATCAATAACCTTCTCATGAGTTGGTTCTTTACCCTTACCTTTGCGTTTAGTAACATCAACAAATCCATCTGCATCAACATTATTACGAACACTCTGCTGTTTAACATTTTTAGGGCATGCCGCATCATTATGATCAAAGATTTTGCAAGAAGCACATCGAGGCGGCTTCCATTCATATTCAATTCCAACGCGCACCAACGAATGACCTAAACCATTAGGGAATGGAATAGCCACCATCACGTGATCCATTAACGCTTCAAGAGATGATACTTCAACGAGAGCACGAGCATATGAATTTTGGCCCCAAGACTTAATACACAGAGAACTGGTGTAGGAATCCAACATAATAGGCTTACCAATCTGAGTCGTGATCAAACTTAGTCCCACCTCCGTATAAGCAACAATAGGAACGTTATGTAATTTCAACCATACGGGAGCAGAAGTAACTTCCTCCTTAGCAAGCGTAGTATTAGGGGACCACACATTAAGAAAAATAGGCATCGAACGAATCAACCATGGCCCCGACTCTAACACTTTTTCCATACCATCCTTAGTGGAGAATTGAAAAAGAAAGAACCCATTATTTAACATAACACGTTCCAAACCATATTTAGCCCACGTATTCTTCACATAGTTCTCCACAATAGGAAAAGCAAGCCGTTTCCCAATAAAATACCCATATAGCGTGTTCACAAACCTTGCAGAAACATCATTAATTTCTTTCATTGGGATTGTAACATGAGCACCCTCTACACGCTCCTCATTACGCAATTCACATAAATTAACGGACTTAAACGAATGCTTAGATTGAAATAGAGAAGCATAAGACAGTGTAGGTGCTGTTTTAGATCCACTATTAGCAGACGACTTACCAATATCATCCTGAACGGCATTCCCACTAACAGCTTGCATAGGTTGTTGAGGCATCCCGGTTGTCACACCCTTGTTCCCATTATCAGCCAACACATCACCATCAACCCTTGGAACACTAGCATCCTTCATACCAGGCTTAGGACTAAGAAAACCCCTTTCCATCTCTCACCACCACGTACCCAACAGCAAACAGTAATAAACAAAACAACCAGCAGCAGCATGCGGTACAAAATAAAATAAAAAGATAAAACCCTAACTTAAAAGTTAGGGTTTAAGCAATAACGCACCAAGATCTACCCAGGACCCATGATAACCACCTTAATCATATGATAAAACAAACAGAAAAATGATCTTATAGTGATTAAGAACCGACTAAGAGGTAAGAAACAAAACCGATTAAACGAAACCCTAAAAAACGATTTTAAAAACCACCAAGATTCAACCCTTTGAGATAGATAAATGTAACGATTAGAGTAGATCAGAGATAAACACGAAGGTAAATCACAAGAACAATCAAAATCGTACAAGAATTGAAAGGTTTAGGGAAGAAAAGTGATTGTCGATTAAAAAAATTTAGGGATTCGTTTTTTTCTTTTTGGTCGCCAGAGGAAAAGGGGTTCACCGTAAGTTTGTGTTTCAGCCGGTGGTCTTAATAACACTAAGAAGAGCAAGATTGTATATAAACCTAAAGTTAGTAAGGAAAATGTGAAGAATGTTGAAGTGGAGAAGGGTAATAATACTGGTAACAATGAAACTAGTCCTAAGAAGGTATGGAATGTTCAGAAGGAAGTATTAGCTGAAATGAAGAGGAGTGCTAATAAATATGTTGCCCTGGAACAATATGATGAGAATGAAATTGAAGAAATTAATGCAATGAGGGCTAGAGAAATTGTTGATGGTTTTATATCTCTTAAGAGGCTTCCAACTGAAGAGGAGAAAAATAAGTGGACATATGATATGTCTACTTATTTCAAGCAAAGGTGGAATCAATTGGTTGAAAAAGGTAAAAACAAGGATCCTAATGGAATGCAACAGAATGATATAGAGGTCAATGTGTATGAAGAAAAAGTGGTATAGCAAGTATGATGAAGGAGAATGTGGTGAGCAGTAAAGATGGTAGCATTTTGTCATCTGTTTAAAATGGAGTTTCAAATAGGTGTTTGGAATATCAGAGGTATGAATACTTCTGATAAACAAAAGGAAGTTAGGAATTTTATGAGGAATGAGAAGTTGAAGATTTGTGTCATCCTTGAAACTCAGTTGAAGACTAAGAAACTTCATAAGAATTGTGAGAAAGCGTTTGGGCAGTGGGAGTGGGTGAATAATATGAGATATAGTCCTAAAGGGTGCAGAATTGTTTTGGGTTGGGATGCTAATGAAGTTCAGGTCCAAGTGTTGAATATGACAAGTCAATCAATATTCTGTACTATCAATGCCCCTCTTTTCAAAATAAACAGTTTCTTCACTTTTGTATATGCTGCTAATTCAGGTGCTGAGAGGAAAGAGTTATGGAGATATTTGCATCAGGATAAATGCTTTGTTAATAATAACCCATGGAGTATTATAGGTGATATGAATGTCACTTTAAAGCCAAATGAGCATTCAAGTGGTAGCTCTAGCATGACTACAGATATGAATGATTTTCAGGATTGCTTAAATTTGATTGAGGTTGAAGATGTTTGCAGTACTGGTCTGTTCTATACATGGACAAAAAATCTTCATAAGGTAAAAACTGGTAATCAGTCTGGGGTGCTTAAGAAGTTGGGCAGGGTTATGTCTAATGAAGGTTTCCTAAAGAAATATCCTTTAGCTCATGCAGTTTTTCACCCTTATCTAATCTCTGATCACACTCCTGTTGTACTGTACATTCCTACTGATTTGAAGAAGAAGGTGAAGGCTTTTAGATTCTCTAATTTCACTGCTAATAAAAAGGAGTTCTTGCCTCTTGTTAGTGAGATTTGGAACCAGCAAATTGAGGGACATCATATGTTCCAAGTGGTGAAGAAGTTGAAAATTTGAAGTCTCCCTTAAACAAACTGAGTTGGTGCAAGGGTAATTTGTCTGTCAGAGTTGCTACTTTAAGGAGTCAATTAGAACAAATCCAAACTGAGATTGATGCTGATCCTAATAACAAGATGTTGAGAATTTAAGAAGCTAAAGTTTTGGAGGAGTTTATTGAGGCTGAATCTGATGAGGAAAATTTTTTGTTCCAGCTGGCAAAGATTAAATGGTTAAGTGAGGGGGATAAAAATAGTAGTTTCTTCCATAAAACTTTGAAGGGTAGAAGTAATAAAAGTAAAATCCTTTCAATAAGTGTTGAAAATGGTGTCAGGCATGAAGGTGAGTCAATGAACCAGTTATTTTTGAAGCATTTTGAGAATTTTTTGGGGAAAAGTCAAACAATGACAGAATTGGCCCTAAGTGAGAACCTTTTTGATACTATTCTTTCAAATGATGAAGCTGATAATATGATTAGAGATGTTACAGATTCTGAGATTAAGAATGCCATGTTTGATATAGATGATAACAAAGCTCCTAGGCCTGATGGTTTCTCTTCATCTTTCTTAAAAAAAGCTTGGTTGGTTATTGGTAAGGATGTGTGCAGAGCAATAAGGGAATTTTTCTCCACAAGTAAAATCTTAGGTGAAATCAATGCTACCCTTATATCTCTTATTCCTAAAATACCTACTCCTAATAAGGTGACTGATTTCAGACCTATAGCCTGTTGTAATGTCATGTATAAGTGTATAAGTAAGATTGTCACCAATAGGATTAAGCCTATTCTGGGTAAACTTGTGAATAAAAATCAAAGTGCTTTTATACCTGGTAGAGTAATTCAAGACAATATCTTATTAACTCAGGAAATTATGAAAGGTTACAATAGAAAACAAGGGCCTAAGAGAGTTGCTTTTAAGATAGATATCCAAAAAGCTTATGATACTGTCCATTGGGGGTTCTTAAAGAAGATCTTGGAATGCTTTGGGTTTCACAGCAAGATGGTATGCTGGATCATGCAGTGTGTTACTAGCACTTCTTTTACCATGTCCATAAATGGTGATAGAATAGGTTATTTCAAAGGTGGTAGAGGTCTTAGACAAGGTGATCCTGTGTCTCCCTATCTATTCACTCTTGTAATGGAAGTTTTCACTTTGATGCTTAGTAGAAAGATTGTTAGGAATCAAAATTTCCAGTACCATTTTGGGTGTAAGGAATTAGGCTTAACTCATGTTTGTTTTGCTGATGACTTATTAGTTATGTGCCATGGTGATATACAATCTGTAATGACTATTAAGCATGCTTTGGAGGAATTTAGTGCTTGTTCTGGTCTTAAGACTAATCTGTCAAAAAGTACTATTTTCTTTGGTAGCCTGAATGATAGGGATAAAGCTGACATTTTAACTAGTATGCCTTTTTCTATTGGCAAACTCCCTGTTAAATACTTGGGTGTGCCTTTGATTGCTAAAAGATTAGGTGTTAAGGATTGCAAGTGTTTGTTAGATAAGATTGAGAAAAAAGTTAAAGGTTGGAGAAATAAGTCTTACTTATGCTGGTAGGCTTCAATTGATTGCGGCTATTCTTGAGTCTATACAAGCTTATTGGGCTTCTGTGTTTTTACTCCCTAAGACTGTCATCACTGAGATAAATAGATTGCTTAAGAACTTTCTATGGAATAAGGGTGAATCCAGTAGTGGTAAAGCTAAAGTGTCTTGGAAAGCTGTGTGTAGGCCTAGAGATCAGGGTGGGCTTGGATTAAAAGATATTTCCAAATGGAATGAAGCTTTGCTAGCCAAACATGTCTGGAATATAGCTATTAAAAAAGACTCTTTATGGGTGAAATGGGTGCATACTGTTAAGCTAAGAGGTAAAAATAATTGGTTCATTCAGGCTGATTCTAATGATAGCTGGGGTTGGAAAAACATTTTGAGCATTAGGGATAAAATTAGGAATTTTGTGATGACTAAGATTGGGGATGGGACAAATACATCTATGTGGTATGATAACTGGAGTCAATTAGGTCCTTTATTAATCATTTAACTCATAGGAATCTATATGATGCCAGACTTATGGATAGCTTGACAGTTAGTGATATGGTCAATAATGGAAAATGGAAATGGCCTAGGGAATGGTTTGAGTTGTTGCCTGAAATTACTAACCTTACTGACCCAATCCTAGATCCTATGAAAAGAGAAGTTGGTGTGGAAGTTGCAAAGTGGTGCTGAAATTCCATTTTCCTGTTAAGAATATAAGTGTGGATTTAAGAGATAATGTTCCTATTGTGTATTGGAGTAAGCTTGTTTGGTTTTCACAATGTATCCCTAAGCATTCTTTTATTCTTTGGCTGGCCATTCTTGAAAGACTTAGTACTCAGGATAAATTGGGTGTCTGGGGTATCACTGCTCCTAATATGTGTATGTTGTGTTGTCAAGGTTTAGAAAACCATGACCATCTATTCTTTGGATGTGCTTATTCTAGTAAAGTTTGGAGATATTTGCATGAATTTTCTGAGATTAAGTATAATCCTATAAGTTGGACTGATAGTGTGCAATTTATGTCTCAACTTAACCACAGTAGTAATATTTAGAGTGTTACTAGAAGACTAGTGTTTGCAGCTTGTGTGTATTGTTTATGGCAAAAAGGAATTATAGAATGTTTAGGGATGAGAGTAAAGCATGAGAAGAGACTGCTAAAAAGGTTTTGGAGATAGTGAAAGCTAGACTTTTGGGATTGAAAGTTAAAAATACTACTGTAATTAGTAACTTTGAGACCAGATGGAGTGTGAAGCTGCATAAGAAGTAAGATGTCAAGTTTGATGCTGTCTAGACATGATATTCTCAGTATGGTGGTATATTCTATCCTATTTGTTTCCCTGTTTGACTGTCTTATTAAAGGGTGTTTGGGTCATGAGAAGAATTTTGGATAATTGTTGTTTTAAGGTGTGTTTGGGATAAGGTATCTGTTGATGGTTTGTGGTGATTGCAATTTTTTAATGGTAAACCGAAACCATGAATCCCATTTCTTTTAAACTATTAATTGTTAAATCGAATTTTTTTAGTTTTAATATTACAGATTATTGTAACCTTTAATAACTTCAATGGAAACCTACTTTGCATTTTGATATTTGGTGATCTCCTAAGGTTTTTACTATTCTAATTTAATGCACAAATCAGTATAATTATTTACTATGTGACATGATGAAAAACCAATGGCAACAATAATCTCGATCAATATATACACCAATTAATATACAAATGTATGCCTACTTCACCGCCTTATCATTGGAGAAAATGCTTACTTCTCTTTTTTACCGAGACCCTTGAGACATGACAGTTTTAAAGTCTGACAAAACGGTAATAAATTCAGTAACGGTGTAGAAGATCAGTACTCTTCTCCTACGCCTACCCTTGCATCAGCATGAAAACCGTTCCTTTGTACATATTCAGGAACTCAAAGTTACATCACCAGTATTTATTGTTGCCTGAGTTGATAATTATTGGTTTTATTTGGTGTTTATAAAAATTAACGGCGTCGCATACAACGGCAATTAATAATGTAAACGATACCCCGTCTTATAAACTTTAATGCATTTCATGGCCCACATATACCAGCTAGCTATTCTACCTATAGTGAATGAAAAATAGACATGCGCGCCAGCAACGCGTCGCCTTTTGCCAGCCTCGTTGTAATTAAAGCTATGCCATGGTCTGTTAGTATGTGCATTTAGTGAATGTGATATAAAGAACCGCGGAATTCTTAGGTTATTTACTACTTTGAGCTAAATTGCACTAAAATATATCACATGATAATTACACTATTCAGTTGCTATGTTTGTGCTTATATGACGGTTGCTAGTCTTTCGTAATGGTTTTGTTGTATAAGTCACATGCTCAGCCGATTTAAATTCCTTATTATTCTGTTTCGCCACTTTTGAAAAAACAATATAACCCGAATCACCCGACCCGACATAACCCGACCAGAATACCACCCGAACCCGATAACCCGGTTTCTTGTCGAGTCGAGTTGTGGGTGAGTTTTTAAAAATCAAAACCCGACTCAACCCGACCCGACAAGACCCGATAACCCGACCCGATAACACCCCTAGTTGCAAACATGGTCCTTGTGGTATATTGTACGTGAAGTGACGAAAATGCCCCTGACGTTAACTTTCAATTGGATGGAAAATCAGTAATGTCAACTCAATTTGGACAACCACATGGACAATTGGTGTAATTAATTGCATTTAGGACCAGACATGCAATTTTAGCCTAACCACAAGGACCATTTATGTAATTAACTCTTAAAATAATTCATTTTTGTCCTCACATTGTTATAGAAACTAGTTTTAGATCTCCATATACGGACGGGGTTTTCAGTTTGATTTTTGTTAAATTAAGCTTTGCCTTAAATTTTGTTGGATAAATGGTCGTTAAAAGTAAATATAGTACTAACATATTTAATGAGTATTTTTGAGTATATTGAGTTGACACTCATCTCAAAGTAAATAGAATCATTTATCATAAATTAAAGTAATTAATTTACTTACAATTACCTATAATTTCTTCTTATTTAAATTCTACTAGTATGCTATTTTGAATCAGTTTTTAATTTATCTTCAATTACAAACAATTTCTTCTTATTCAAATACCCCTAGTATCAAATCTTGAATTAAATCATCCACTTTAATGCAATTTGAAACACACATAATTATTAACTCTTACCTTTTTAATAAATACAATGATAATCAGAAAAATATATTGTAAAAAAGAGAATAAAATGGTGTTAAATCTGATTTATTCTATGTTTTGGTTTCTCTTTAAATACCTGTGAATTTCATGGATCTTTTTGCTAGTAATAACAACAACAACAACAACAAATCAAATTTTAGTAGTAATAATAGTAATAATAATAATAGTAGTGATAGTAGTATTAGTAATAATAATAATAATAATAATAATAATAATAATAATAATAATAATAATAATATCTATACCACTATATAAAGCATTTAAGTTGTGGGCTACACCAAAAATTAAGATAAAGAGCTCTAATCATAAAGTGACATGTGTCACTTCTTAACTAAAATTTCACCTTTATTTTGAAATTGAAATATCTTTTTATCTATTTTTTTATGATCTAATTTTATCATATTTTGTGCTCTTTAATTCAACATCTATTTTGATATGTTTTTATGAGTTTTTAGTTTTTACATTTTTAGTGGTTTATTTTATTTTGGTTCAAATTTTTATAACTTTAACCTTTATTTTAATCAATACAATCTTGATTCATCAAAATCATATACTTTTTGAGGGAGTGTTTGACCGGTTAGAGATTGCCAGTGTCTTTCTATATGCGGGAATAATGATGTCACGGAAAAGCTACGGGAAACCCAAGCAAACACATACAACTAACACATATACTTTCGGAGTGTTGTGAAACGAATTCATTAAGCGGGTACATTTACTAAATTTATAATATAACTATAGTTATCGCCACCGCTGTGTGCGGGTATCCAACTAGTAATAGTAATAGTTAAAATAAAAATAATCATAAAAAATAATAATAAGTAATAAATTGTTTGTGTAAATTTTTATATCTCACTAAAACTACTATTATAATAATTAAAAAAGGAAAAATAAAGATAAGCCCTAAACAAAATAACAGCAATATAGGCTATGTTTGGAAAAAGTAGCTGTGAGAGCAGTGAGCAGTAGTTGTGAGCTGTGAGCAGTAGCCACAACTCACTGCTCACCGCTCACAACTTCTTAAAAAAGCATTGGAAAAATGAGCTATCCTAAAAAATAGCAAAGCTCACCGCTCTATTGTCAAACGAACACTAAAAATTAAAAAACTCATTGTTCACCGATCATTACCGCAAAAAGCTCCAAAAAGCAGCCATGAGCCGCCGAGATTTCACAACAGAAGTAGAACAAACAATACGAATCATTTGCGCGGGAAAAAAAACACTTGAATCCATTCAAATCCCCAAAAACTACCGTTTCACTCACACCATTTGCATAAAAAGAAATATCACAAAAACAAAAAAATTTATTTATTTACTCAAAATGAACAACGCATCATCATCAGTTGGTAACCTCTGTCAACACGTAAGCTCATTCTCATCACAAATTTTCTAAAATTTTTTTATATAAAACCTAATCACATTTTTTATNGAGTGACATGCGTCACTTCTTAACTAAAAATTCACCTTTATTTTCAAATTGAAATATCTTTTTATCTATTTCTTTTATGATATAATTTTATCATATTTTCTAAAATTTTGTGCTCTTTAATTCAACATCTATTTTGATATGTTTTTATAAGTTTTTAGTTTTTACATTTTTAGTGGGTTTATTTTATTTTGGTTCAAATTTTTATAACTTTAACCCTTATTTCAATCAATACAATCTTGATTCATCAAAATCATATACTTTTCGAGGGAGTGTTTGACCGGTTAGAGATTGACAGTCTCTTTCTATATGCGGGAATAATAATGTCACGGAAAAGCTACGGGAAACCCAAGCAAACACATACAACTAACACATATACATTCGGAGTGTTGTGAAACGAATTCACTAAGCGGGTAGGGAATTGTGAGGAGAATTGGGCTAGCAATTCATTTACTACATTCATAATATAATTATAGTTATCGCCGCCGCTGTGTGCGGGTATCCAACTAGTAATAGTAATAGTCAAAATAAAAATAATCATAATAATAAGAATAATCATAAAAAATAATAATAAGTAATAAATTTTTTGTGTAAATTTTTATATCACACTAAAACTACTATTATAATAAAAAAGGAAAAATAAAGATAAGCCCTAAACAAAATAATCTGTTAGCCAGCAATATAGGCTATGTTTGGCAAAAGTAGCTGTGAGAGCAGTGAGCAGTAGTTGTGAGCTGTAAGCAGTAGCCACAGCTCACTTCTCACCGCTCACAACTTCTTAAAGAAGCATTGGAAAAATGAGCTTTCCTAAAAAAATAGCAAAGCTCTCCGCTCTGTTGTCAAACGAACACTAAAAATTAAAAAACTCATTGTTCACCGATCATTGCCACAAAAAGCTCTGCGCCAAACATAACCCTAAGCACTTGAATCAATTGCCACAACAGAAGTAGAACAAAAAATACGAATCATTTGCGCGGGAAAAAAACACTTGAATCCATTCAAATCCCCAAAACTACCATTTCACTCACACCATTTGCATAAAAAGAAATATCACAAAAACAAAAAAATTTATTTATTTACTCAAAATGAACAACGCATCATCATCAGTTGGTAACCTCTGTCAACACGTAAGCTCATTCTCATCACAAATTTTCTAAAATTTTTTTATATAAAACCTAATCACATTTTTTATAAACTTATTATTTCAGTTAATCACATCGGCGATTAGCCGATGTCGCACCTCCGGTGACCTTTGCCGATTATCCGTCTGCTTAAAATCCACTCCGTTAACAGATCCTCCGTTACTTCGTGTCTCGAGTACGATACGGTTTTCGTTCGAATTTAGCTTAATAATCGTATAATTATCGAATTTGCGTTAGTTACACTATATATATTATGTATTATTTACACTTTCTGTTATGATTTACGCGTTTATTTGTTCGAATTTTAAGCTTTCTGTTACGTGTTTATAAATTCGATAGGTTTAGCTTAGTGAACATAATGTTATCGAATTTGTATCAGTTACATTATCTATTATCTGTTGTTGAATATACGAGTTATATATAATTATTCAGATTTATCACTTTATCAGTTTGTATTTCAAGTTCGTTACGGTCGCGATTTATATGTATATCAGTTTGAATTTTGCTATGTTAAGCTTAATGAAGGTATTATTATTGAATTTGAATCAGTTAGAATTATAGATCAATAAATTTATACTAGTTTGTATTTCTCGATATCTATGTGTATGTTAGGTCGTATTTTAAGTGCGTTACGGCTATTCCTTATAATGTGTACGATTATCAAGTTATTCAGGTTTATGTGTAAATTAGTTCATATTTCAAGTATATTAAGTTTTCGGTTATCATCAATGATGTGTATATTAGTTTGAAACTTTGTTTGATTGATCATTGTGTACGAGTTTGTGCTTCTAGATATCCATTTGTTGCGATCTATGTGTAACATGTATATAAATTATTTTTAGCACGTTACGGTTGCGATCTATGTGTATATTAGTTTGTATTTCAAGTACGTTATGGATTCTGTTACAGTTATGATTTGTGTATACTAGTTTGAATTTAGGTTATGTTTAGTGCATAAGTCATCTGTTAGTTAGTATGTATGAATGTGTGATCATGATATTTACGAGTTTGTTAGATTGAATATACGTGAACCTTAGTGCAGACAACATTATGGAACCTGTGTTTGAGATTATTGTGTCTGATTATATAATGTACAAGTTTGTGATTCTCGATTTCAGTTTGTCCATCTCTACGTGTATATTAATCTGAATTTGCTAAAGAATAACGCAGGTGACATCAGGGAAGTTGAATGTGTCTCTGGTATCATATTGTTCAGCTCAATGAGTCTATTAGTTTAAATTGAGCTCAATTTTAATGCATATAATCTAACTTACATTTATAAAAGTGTTAGATCGATTAGTATAGAACTACAGATGATTGTTGTGTATACTAGTTTGTGTTTTTTGATATCTAGTTGTTCGGCTCTGTCTATATCAGTTTGAAGCTATGTAAGTTTAGTGCACATAACATCATTGAACTTACGCTTGTTAGATTACTTATTATAAATGATTATGATGTGTACTGGTTTGTGTTTATTGATTTGAAATTGCTTAGCTGTATGCTGTATATTAGTTTGAATGTAGCTTCAGCTTAATGCACTTAACTTATCTGACTTGCATTTGTTAGATCGCGTATTATGTATGATTGTCATATTTACAACTTTGGGTTTCTCTAAATCAGATTGTTCAGCTCTTTGTAATGTAACTTCTTTCCAAATTGGGAATCAGTTCAATATCCGTTGTGTAACCAAATGAAATGATCAAACTGTTCTACAGTGTGATTAACCTCTGTTTTAATTTGTTTATCATTTGGTTTTAAGATTTTATTGCAAAGAAAGGAGGTCAAAAGGCTATTTTTGTAATATATCCTAAGAGTGTGTTTGGCTTCATGATATGACTAGTTTCTGACACGGGAGTTGGAAGCTACGCCGGGGAGTTTCAGGATATGAAGTATATAAGTGAGTCATTGCTAAATATGATACAGGGTAAGAACTTGATTTGGCTGTCCTTATATTTTTTAGATCTCAAAGAACAGGTTAATTGGACTAGGGCTTGCAATGTCTATAGAACTGGAAGGAGGACTAATTAGTGAGTTAATACTGTTAACTAGAGGTTAAGAACTATCAATTTTGGCCTTATTTTGGTTATGATGTTTATGGGTAAAAATGACTTGTATTGGAATCAGTAATGAAACACATCATCGATTTTTACGCAAACTGGTAGCTTGGATCAACACAGAGTACTGCTTCTGTAAGATCCTGCTAGTCCTGCAATAGATTTTTATAACTGTTAAACAAAGATTCTGCTAAACGTTACCATGAAATTTGATTTTTATGAGAGTGTGATGGTTCTATTCAGTTACATCCATAATGAACTCTAAATAAAAGCCGCTATCTTGAAAATCTAAGATAACTTGATCTCTTTCAGTATACCATAATTAACTGATATGTAGCTTTTCTATCATATGCAGATGGAGTCATATCAGTTGCAACTACCAGTAAGTATTATTCTTGTTCGATTGCATTAGTTGACATTATAATACTTGCACTTTCTGAGCTATTATAGACTTATTTTTCAAATAACTTCAGCAAATGATCTACATATATGGACGGCCATTGCAAGTTGACTTCATAATGTAAATATTTTTTTGATTAATGGTTTTATAGCAGTTTGATAATCCACCCCAGATTGAGTAGGTAAGAAACATTTTTACTGCTTGAAAGTTAATCAATTAATCAGAGGTCATACACGGAACTGAGGTAGAATCAGAAAATGGCTTCACTTTGTATCAAATAAGATGGACCAAGCTGCAAGGAAATTGCAATATTGCATAGTATAAGTTCAAATCATGTCACGATCAGTTAATATATACTACTGCACAACTTGTCATATATACCATGTTATTAAGAAATCATGTTTTCAAGATATTAGCTTGTGTTTTCAAAAGCTGGCGAGACTTCTCTAGTCCCAGGTTTACGAGTTGACAAACAGAAAGCATTTGCTGTCTTTAGGCTGTTTGCTAAATCTGTTTGTATGTTATACTTTGATATTTGCAGGCAAATGTGACAATAAAATATTTCACTACAATATAGATCTTAAACAGAAGGATCGCATGAAAAGGGTAGCAAAATTACCACTAAGCTCCAAAAATGGTGCAACATTCAGGCATGTTATTAGCCAGAAGTTATTTAAGTTAATTTTAAAACTGTCTGGACATTCATTCCTTAATTGCTTTCTTTCAGTGGGACTGAAGTATCATTCTCAACATTTCATAGTGTTGATGAGTTACTGGCAGATATTACTTTCTTTTTCCGAAAGGTTAGCTGTCCTGTCAACAAACTGACGAGTGATGAACGATAAACCTTTTATTGTTTTCTGGGCTGTTTCTAAGAGTCTTTGCTTATGTTTTGTTTGTATTGTTGATTCTGCAGATGCTAATTATGAAGGTTCCTGTAAGTATCATCTCAAAATCCTTATTAATTTATTATAGACCTTTGCCTAGCTATTGCTCGTCCTTCATTTACAGCGACTACGAATGATTTGACATAATATTTGTGGGAGGTGGAGCTTTTGTTATCGTTATGGGTCATACGTGTATAGTAATAATGCTTAATATTAAATCATAGCAATCCAGCTTGTGCACATAAAAAACTTTTCAAAAGATAGAACAGTTATATAATGCTAAATAGATACTGAACTCATTCGTATTGCTATGACTTAATTAATAGCTGGCCTCATTTTGTCCTTTTACATCTCAAAGTGGTAGTTATAGCTAATCTTTCTCATCATAACTACACGACTTTTGTTACTTTTGTCTTATCAGAAGGTTGGAATTGAGCTCATTGTTGACAAGGGAGAACTTTCTGAGCAACCATCGGTAAATGTTATCGTGGTGAATGAGTGCATTGATTTATCATCAGAAGAAAACGCTGAATGTCTTAAGTCAGGCATTATGGATTTTGTTCTCAAGCATGGGAATCAATTTGATAGTACATGTCACTCTTGCTTTCCAATCGGGTAAGTTCTAAACAGACCAAATCTAATAAGTTGGTCAAATGGATATTGAAAAGCTAGAATTAGAGTTTATCCCCAAAAGGTCAAATTAAAGTCTATTCTTAATGCATCCAACCTTCTAAATCGTTTTTGTTCAAAATTATTGTAATACTGTGGTTTTTGTAATCACAGTTAATCAGTTATTATGTAGATTATGTAACAAAACTGACCTGTTTTGACCCCAACCCGTATAAAAAAGTCCTAATGACATTTAATTCCAAAAACATACAAGTAATCAATAGTAAGTACATTATATGATGCGTGTATGGCTGAGTTTTCTGACCTGGTCCATTCTTGATTTTGTTAGGGAACACTTGAAAACTGGAAGTGGGGTGGGTTACAAAAGTACAAAGAATGCTGAAACAACGATAGAAGTTGTGGTTATAATCAGTGAATTATCAGAGATGATGAATCCATCATGTTTCAGGGTGTGTGGCAGTAAAACAGAGGTCAGTCCCACACACACACACACGCACAAAGGTTAACGATGGGGAAACTTTGTAATGAAAGTTCATCTTATTTACGTCTCTGACTGTATCATCTTATTTTCGATTTTCTTATAACTTTTAAAATGACTACATGCTTTTCAGGTACTATACTTTAGTGACTTCTTACTTAGCCCGATTTCTCAATCATTGCTAGATGCTTTGAAAAGCATTGATTGGAAATGCTATGGGCTAAGCATAAAGCATATCTCAGACGAAGATGGCTGTGCATTTATTGAATGGCAGGATTTGCCACCAGATTCACATATTGACATTGCCATCCACTGTCACCGCAAAAAATATCCTTCACTGTCTTTCCATATATTTGCTTGTAATATCTGACTAGAGGTGGCAATTCAAACCATATATACTTGCAATCATATCTGACACACTAAGTATTT
Organism: Artemisia annua; assembly: GCA_014162995.1. Lineage (NCBI taxonomy): Eukaryota > Viridiplantae > Streptophyta > Magnoliopsida > Asterales > Asteraceae > Artemisia > Artemisia annua. Next base: position 256,361 of record LBNU01029145.1, read on the forward strand.
ACGAATGAGTATAAAATTACTGGCCTACCCAACCTAACCCGTTTTGATCCGTTACTGAACCCCCCACCCCTCATCTTGTTACCTCTAGTAATAGGTTTGTTAATGACTGAAGATAATTATTGTACCTTTTTGTATGTTATTTTTCTGCATTTCCTTAACAAACACCAAGCTCAATCCGGCTTCAGCAAAGGCAAGCACTGTTGATCGGAATCTTGTTAAGAAAGCTGTGAAGCTTGCATTGACTGATATTAAAGAGAAAAATGACGGATTTCTTCTCAGCGTGAATGCAGTTAAGGTACACCCGGATGCTCCTACATACGCATTTCGTTGCTGTTTATTTTTAAGTTAAAAAAACACGTTTAAAGGAATAGTCAACACTTTTTACAATGTAAATGTCACTTCTTAGAAACACAACCTCCTTACAAATATCCAACCGGTCTGATCCTCATTGCTGAAAATATGGCTTTGGCGGTCCTTAGCTTCTCCTTATGGTCCTCGTGCTTTAGCCCATGTCCAGCTAACACGATGATCATTCGTATATAATATTTAATCTGTTAAGCTTTTTGTAGCTTCTCATTATGGCTCGCCTTATGTGAAATGGAAGTCTTATATTTGTTTTAAGGTTTAGTGTACTTATCTGATATGTGATTCTTCAAAAAGTATCGACTCTGAAATGGCAAGTCTTAGTTATGAGCAAGCCAATAGAGAGTCTGCTATCTCTCTCTGCTCGTGTTCTATGTTGGACGTAAATCAACATTTCTGTTTTCTTTCTCTTGTCTACTTCATAATATCAATGCTTCTCTCCCATGAAAATAACAACAATAATTTTAAGACGTCGACATTTCTGTTTTCTCTCTTTTCTAGTCCTGTATTCAACCAGATGAGCATTCCTAACAGTGTGTTTTTTCTTTAGATTCGCAGTTATGCACCAGACCTTGCGAAAACAATTGTAGGCCTGATCTCGACTTCCAACGATCTAAAATTTAGAGAAGAATGTGCTTCGCTTCTTGGCCTACATTCCCATGATGCAAAATTGGTTGAAGATAGCCTTAAACAAAGGCTTATTTCAGTTATAGACCGCAACGACAGAGAGCCCCAAAGAATGAGAGAAGCTGCACCTCTTCTTTTTCAGGATGATTGTTTTGACGAACCAGAATATGTAGATGAGGAATTTGAAGACTGTGAGGTAAGTTTTTCTGCTTTTGATCTATAGAAATAGATATCAGCCAATCATAATGAATATGTAGATATGAAACATACATTTGCGAGTTCTATACTTATAAGCTATTATTTTGAGATACGAAACATAACAGTGTACGAGTTCCATGCCTATTAGATACTACTGATCTTTTGGTGCTTGCATAAGCATTATATGAGTTATTTAGTAGTAGAAACTCGAGGAGAGACGTCAAAAAATAAGAGGGTGCTGGGATGTGCGTTTTGAAACTGTTTTTTTGTTTGTTGCAATTTCAAGTCGGAATCTTCAGTTTGAAGTCTTTGTATAACCTGTTTGATTTACTAGGAGTCAATAATCAAGCACTAGCGGACTTTAGTTGCAACAACACTGATTATCAGCTTGTATACAAGAAACTTTGTTTTGTTCTGTTTCGATGTATGTAAATGTTTATAACTTTATATACTCATGTAACTGTAAGTAAGCATGTCACACCAGTTGGTAAATATGGAAGTATCTTGCATTTTGGTGCAATTATTTTACCTGCTGTTGCAACAATATGCAAGTATTGTTACATACAATGTAAAAAAAACGAAATATGTTGTGCACACTAAATTTTAAAGCTATTAATAATTTGTTGTAACTATTATCTCCTAAACAACTTAAATCTGTAAAATGCTTGTCATCGATTTGTACGACCAATTGCTCCCAAACATAATCTCTTGTATCACGTTTTCTTACAACTAATTATTGGACTTACAAACAGAAACACACATACACTAACACACATTAACGCACAAAATATATGTTTTAGTTGGAAAAAAAATAAAATCAATCAAGCCTGACGTTATAGTGGTGGTGCCGGACCTGTAAAGCAGCAATAACGTTGTGGCTGGTTCAATGGTGTCGCCTCATAGGGCTATAACCGGCGGATAATTCCCCATACTTCGTGTTTTTATTAGCTCAAGAATGATATTTAAGGAGTATTGGGACTATGTTTACAGCGTTTTTAACAAGTCATTAAATAGTTGTACCCATTTGGTATCCAACACTTATTAACTCACTTTTGACCAATAACACAGATTAACGTATTTAAAGGTTATGTTAAGAGTGGTTTTTTTACACGAAGTTATGTTTGGCAAGTAAATAAATCAAGAAAATAAATAGCTTTGGTAGTCTGTAGTCCCTGTGTTTGAGTACAGGTGACATTTTCTGGTTTTATAGCTTAGTCATTTACTTTAGTTGTATTTGTTTATCGCTGTTATAATGCATATTCTGCCAATAAATTCCTTCTGATAAGCAAAATGTTACTGATAAAAATGAACAGATAGTTAAAGACAGAAGATATCTAAGTTGTGTTACTGACGTAATAACCTCTTGTGTTACTTAACTAGTACTATGTTATGCTACAAACATTGGTTTTATACCTCAGGCATTTACTTTATAATTCACTTCTATCAAGAACTTTCTTCTAATAATAAAAAGCAATCTTACTGAAAAAATAGAGAGTTTGAGACAGAAGATATCCAAGCTGTGTTACCGACTTAGTAAGCTCTTGTGGGTTAAGTAAACAATAAATTAGCTCCATCAAGCATGGGTTTCTATTACACTAAGACCAGGGACCTTTGTGACCCTTTCGGACTTCATTTTATGTCTAACACCATCAACACTATCCCACTCATTAAAATCTGCATAAACATTTGACAACTCCACATACGCACCATCGTTCTTAGCCTCTAATTCGACCATCTTTTTAGAAGCAAGCGCAGCCATTTCCACATTGTTAGAAAGCTTGGAAGCTTTAAGTAAAGCACCCCAAGCACCTGCATGAGGTGTAAATGGCATGCTATTAATTACGTTTAAGGCTTCATTTAACCGTCCGGTTTGACCGTATAAATCAACCATGCATCCATAATGCTCAGCTTGTGGTTCAATCCCATACTCTTTAATCATTCCAAAAAACTTAACACCCTCTTCCACTAACCCCGCAACAGCACAACCCTTTAACACCGATGTAAATGTGACCTCATTCGGCTTTAACCCTTCTTGTTGCATAAGGCTAAAAAGCTCAACACACTTCTTACCATATCCATTCATCGCTAATCCTCCCATGGCACTACTCCACGTATACACATTCTTTTCCTCCATTCCCATAAACACATCCATAGCCATCTTAATATCCCCACACTTTGCATACATATCCACAAGCGCACTACCTAACATCACATCCACCTTCAACCCCTTACTCTCAATATACCTATGCGCCCATTGCCCCGTATCCAACGCACCCAACCTAGTACACGCAGACAACACAGCAACCATGGACGACTCATTAACCTTCAAACCCATCATTTCCATCTCACCAAACAACTCCAACCCTTTTACCGCCTCCCCACACTGAACATACCCCGTTATCATCGCATTCCACGCCACCACATCCCTTGCAGGCATTTCATCAAACAGTTTTCGCGCAAAACCAATATCACCCAATTTCGCAGACCCAACCACCATAGCTGTCTGACTCACTAAATCACCTTCACCAATACCCAAAAACAAATATTTTAACCCATTAAGAAAACCCATTTCAGCATACATACTAATTAACCCACTTAGCACATGTGGGTCATTATCATACCCATATTTCATCACAACCCCATGAACACTTAACCCACCCACATTTAACTTTACACATGACTTAATCAAAAATGTAAAAGTATAATTATCAGGCTTTTGATTAGTATTCAATATAGTTTTATAAAAATAAAAACTTTTTTCAGGGTTTAATGATTTAGAATAAACTCTAATGAGTGAATTTAAAGCAAAAAGAGTTGGACTATGATGACATTGGTTCAATATTTGGACTGAGTAACTGATATGTTGTGGGTGTTTTAAGGCAATTGATGCAGCAAATTTGGATATGTGATTTGGGTTGTTTATGAAATTGTGGACTAGTAATTGAGAGTGAATTTGGTTTATTTGTTTAAGGGTTTTGCATGATTCTATGATTGAGATTGTGGGGTTTTTTAAGAAGTGTTGTAGAGCTTGCTGCATTGCATATCTTTGTTTGTTTGGTATTTTTGGGTTGGTTATGTATGATGTTGTGTAAGTTGTTGAGGTGGCAAACCGGGCGGGCCGGGCATGTACATGCCACGGGTGGTCAAATGGGCTACGGGCTAAACGGGCACGGGTTAAACGAACACGGGCCAAACGAGCGTATGCTATACGAATCGCTTTAAAAAAGACCCAAAACGACGAAATAAATTTCTAAAACGTAACACCTCATTTATATTTAAAAATTAAATATATAATCTTTATAAGTTTTTCAGTTTTATATATATACCTATTTCGAAAAAAAAAAAAAAATAGGGAGCTAAATATGCTCAAATCTTTTTATCATAAAATCTTGCTCAAAGTAGCTCATATATATATATATATATAGGGATAAGATCAAATAAAAAGAGAATTTTTGGTAAAAAGAATAAGAAGGATTTTGAACCCTTGATTTAAAATCAATGGATGAGATTACTTATAATCCTAACTAACTATTATGGGTATAAAAGTAATTTTGCAGTGTAACAATAATCCTAACAACCTACTATTATATAATAATTCACAGCTCTTATTCTTCCCTCCACACCCAAACATAGACTAATCCTAACAACCTATACAATAATTCCTAACTCTTCTTCTTCCCTCTACACTGAAACATACAATTTCCATCTCTCCCCTGCACACACAGAGAAACACAAAATCAAGTATAATATAATGAAATAGAAATACAAATACCTTGAATCTAAATAAGGAAATAGTTCATAATGATAAATAACAAGAAGAAAATCCCAAGCAGTTTTATAAGTCTAAAAAGTAGATATTATCTTATAGAAGAACATTTTCATTCCCTTAACAATAGACTTCTCTTACAAAAGAGTCATGTTTTCAATTGAAAGTGGAATCAAGACCCAATCATACATTAACAGCTATTGTCCTTAATAAAGAAATTATTTAAACAATAAACTTGATGTGTCACGCTTCATAGGCAGTGTCCCGTCGGCAAAAAGATTGTGCCCGACTGAACCTGCCTCGCCTGAGCATGTTTCAGTCGACATGACTTCTGGAGCCTGAGATGATACACTGGGCGACCCAGGCACTATATTTGTACTACGTTTAGAAAAACACAATATAAAAGGCTACGTTTATGGGTATGCACTGATATGAGAAGTTTCTAGTTCTAACTTGGTTTGTGACGGATTTTTCTAGGTTTATAATGTTTATGGCTTAGTATGCTTCCTCTATGTGAAGTTGTTGCTGCTCCTAAACCAATTATCCAAAACTGATTATTTAATCAGTATGTAACCAGAATCAGTTTCACTATACCCAAAAAGTAAAAGGTGTTTAGGCCTGCTTATAACTCGTAAGGTATTTACAATTGAACAGATTTACACCATTTTTAATGCACAAAATGATGTCTTTTAAAACATTAGCATGCTCATTAACTAAGTAGGTCACCTTTAGTAACTTCCAATGAAAATTAATGTACATTTAGACAATTTTTAATGCATAAATAGTGTCATTTCAAACAATAGTGTATTGATTTCCTAAGCATGTCACATTTTCTAAATTCATATGAACACATATATCCACAATTAGACCATTTTAGTATACCAGCAAGTAGCATAAATCGTATCAACTAATCAGACACATGTATTATCAAAGAGTATAAGCTTCTATTTGTTTCAACTAAGTATTTGCAGAACAATAAGAAGGAAAGTGATGAAACACATTGTGAGTTTAGTCTATTAGTCCACAATGACTACTCACCTTTAGCCTCATCACAGCATCAACAGCCAAGGTTGCAAAATGTTCCTTGTCTTGTGATAGAATTTTAGAGCTCAATGTAGTCATTGCAATCTTCATCAAGTCTGATCTGAATTTCTTTGAATGAACAATTAAACTGACATTAAAATGCAAAGTACACTTTCATAATTGCAGCCCAAATCATAAGTACTGATGTCAATGTATATTTTAGTTTTTTTTCATGAAAATGCAAGTAATGGATATTAAATTCATCGTTTTCATAATTATGTGTTTCATATAACAGTAATGACGTCAAGTAAATGGGACAATTGATCATATATTGAAGTTCACTTAACACCATACATCACAAAATGAACACCGTAATAGTAAAACGAGTAAACGACCCAAACAGTTAGTATACACACACATGTTATCGGCATTGGTATTAAAAACTTATTTGAAAGAGTGCTGTGTTGGTTATTATCAATGAACAATAAACATACATATTAGACTTGCCCCTAGTGGTTGAGCCGCATTGTGACCATGCCAATATATTTTAGTACCTAAAATAATTACACTGGTTGAGTCATTCTGAATCATTGCAGCTTCACTCTTTATACACCAATCACAAAGGTGGATAGTTCAACTTAAAGAGCTACAACTATGCAGACTCCAAGTGCCAATTGCCAAATTATGTCACCTTTACTAACTTCGTATGAAAACGAATGCACGGTTAGACCATTTCAATGCACAAATTAGTGTTAATTCACACAAATGCCGATTGTCAAAGCATGTCACCTTTATTAACTTCGTATGAAAATGAATGCACAATTAGACCATTTTCAATGCACAATTAGACCATTTTAATGCACAAATTAGTGTTAATTCACACAAGTGCCGATTGCCAAAGCATGTCACCTTTACTAACTTCGTATGAAAACAAATGCATAATTAGACCATTTTCAATGCACAATTAGACCATTTTCAATGCCGATTGCCAAATCATGTCACATTTACTAACTTCGTATGAAAACGAATGTACGGTTAGACCATTTCAATGCACAAATTAGTGTTAATTTACACAAGTGCCGATTGCCAAGCATGTCACCTTTACTAACTTCGTGTGAAAACGAATGCATAATTAGACCATTCCAATGCACAATTAGACCATTTTCAATGCCGATTGCTAAATCATGTCACCTTTACTCACTTCGTATGAAAACGAATGCACAGTTAGACCATTTTAATGCACAAATTAGTGTTAATTCACACAAGTGCCGATTGCCAAAGCATGTCACCTTTACTAACTTCGTATGAAAACGAATGCACGGTTTGACCATTTCACTGCACAAATTAGTGTTAATTCACACAAGTGCCGATTGCCAAAGCATGTCACCTTTACTAACTTCGTATTAAAACGAATGCATAATTAGACCATTTTCAATGCACAATCAAAAGTCGTATGAAAACGAATGCATAGTTAGACCATTTCAATGCATAAATTAGTGTTAATTCACACAAGTGCCAATTGCCAAAGCATGTCACCTTTACTAACTTCGTATGAAAACGAATGCACATTTAGACCATTTTAATGCACAAATTAGTGTTAATTCACACAAGTGCCGATTGCTAAAGCATGTCACGTTTACTAACTTCGTATGAAAACGAATGTGTAGTTAGACCATTTCAATGCACAATTAGTGTTAATTCACACAAGTGCCGATTGCCAAAGCATGTCACCTTTACTAACTTCGTATGAAAACGAATGCATAATTAGACCATTCCAATGCACAATTAGACCATTTTCAATGCCGATTGCCAAATCATGTCACCTTTACTCACTTCGTATGAAAACGAATGCACAGTTAGACCATTTTAATGCACAAATTAGTGTTAATTCACACAAGTACCGATAGCCAAAGCATGTCACCTTTACTAACTTCGTATGAAAACGAATGCACAATTAGACCATTTTCAATGCACAAAATGGTGTTATTGCACAAAATGGTGTTATTCGAAACAATAGCGTACAGATTGCCGAAGCACGTCACTTTTACTAGCATCTTATGAAAACTAACACACATTTGGCGGCTTATTAATGTAGAAAACAATATTATTTCACACGACTCATGATTATCCCAACATATCACTCTTTTACTAATCTCCTGCAAAAATTAATTCAAATTTAGACCACTTTTAATTAGAGGTGGCAATTTGTGTCCAAACTCAAAAAAATGGGCTAAATGGGCAAATTTTTAAAAGATTTGGGTGCATTTGGTCCCCCTCTTTTTTTTGAAATGGTCATATATTGCCCATTTAGAAGTTAAATGGGTATAATGGACACATGTTTTTCTCACAATTGGAGAACATTAAATTGTTTTTAATATATTTAGCTACTTAAATATAAATGAGGTGTTACGTTTGAGGAATTTTTGTTGTTGTTTTAGGTCTTTTTTAAAGCGATTCGTATAACATGCGCCCGTTTGGCCCGCGCCCGTTTAGCCCGTGCCCGTTTAGCCCATAGCCCGTTTAGCCCATAGCCCGTTTAGCCCGTAGCCCGTGCCCGCCCGGCCTGCCCGTTTTGCCACCTCTACTTTTAATGCACAAAATAATGTTATTCCAGACAACATATCACAATTATCACTTTGACAAACTAACGCACGAAACATGTAAAATCAAATCTGATATACATCTTTTTAACAAAATCGAGATCAACAAATCAATTATATATTTCATAACATCATAACCTATAGAATTTTAATGAACAGTATGAATAAAATCGGGCACCTAAAAAATAATAATAATAATGTGAAAAAAACTAGGTTTAGTTGACTTACTCATATTTCTGTAGCCACTTAACACCATTTTCCCTGTAAAATCATCAATTTTAACTTCGATTGCCGTGGAATCACTGTTTGTATCTTCGATTAACAAATATTTGATGCATCTTTACATGATTAAACGTGAAATCAGCTTTTGATTGTTGTTTATAGAGAGAAAAGGTAAAGTTAGAAAGAGAAAGTGTATACAGTTGGAGGAGGAATTTTGTTATGAATGAGAGTGTTGATGTATTTTGACTAAAAGACCTTTTTGCCCTTCAAAACCTTATTACGGTTATAGTATTAATCTGATCCATTGATCGGTTAAAAAAAGTAAATCAACGGCCAATAATTCTTCTTATTCTTTTTATGAAAAATTCTCTTTTTATTTTAACTCACCCCGTATATATATATATATATATTACTATATATATATATTTCTTTTTTCCTTTTTTTTTTTTTAATTTTGATTTTTGGCCCAAATTTGCCCAAATTGGTTATGTATGATGTTGCGTAACTTGTGCATACCCGATTAAAACACCATTGCTTTTTAATAAACATAATCAATGACAAAACTAGCACTGGCCACTGGGCATGTAAGAATTAACAAAAACTCTAATTTAAAGCTTTACCTGTGGTGTTCATTGGTTTGGTTTCTTAGTTTATTCGATTCGAGTTGTTTGGATAAAAATATTTTGAGGCAAAAGTGAACCGAAACCGAATATGAATTCGGTTCAGATTCTGAGTTGACCCGAAATTACATAATTGATCAACTCCTTTTTTTTATTTACATAGAATTTTAGCACCAACTTAAATGCTTAATTATAAAACTTCAATGGATACTTGTGAAAGAGATTCACTAATAAAAAAAATATTCACAAACTTATAAAATGTTTTATTTATCACAGAAATTTTTTTCTATATATGGTAGAAAAAGGGTTTAACTTATTTATTTTTATGAATGTAAATATGTAAAAATATATATTTATGTGATTCGATTTTCGGTTCGATTTAGTGTACGTTTTACCAAACCCAAACCGGAAAACAAAATATTTACTTAGGTTCGATTTGACAAATTCAATTCAATTACAAATTTGGTTGAGTTACTGATCAATTTGGTTCGGTTCAATTTTAGGATCATACGGGTGTCGGGTAATATCCAAATTTATAGCTTTATGTTGGATGTATCATTGTATTGTTTACAAGTTGGGCCTATCTACATCAAATAGGACGACATAAGGGCCAGGGTTGGAAATTATATGACCCACAGGTAGATGCTAAAATTTGAACCAGTATAAAGATTCACCATGCATGCATCTTTCATTCTTTAAATAGATGGGCCTTTCACATTTCATTTTGTAACGCGTGCGGCGTGTATACGCTAGTCGATGGTTTCCCTCTGATGTGGACTTCTTAATAAGGGAATTGATGTGGATTCCACACAGGCAAGATATCTTAAATGGCATGTACATTTGGACATTTTAATATTTTTGACACGATATATCTATACTATTTATAAATCATTTATGTTTAATCTTAAAAGCTTAAAAATGAGTAAAGCGTTTTTTTTTTTTTTCTTTTCCTCCTAATACCCCTTATTACTTCCATTTAGTGCTTCTTAAACTTTAATTATATAATGGCAACTTAGAAAAAATATATAAACTTAAAAAAATAGCTACACGGTTTACAATATATACTATTTATAAAGCATTTATGTTTAATCTTAAAAGCTTAAAAATGAGTAAAGCGTTTTTTTTTTCCCTCTAAATACCCCTTATTACCACCCTTTAGTGCTTCTTAAACTTTAATTATAAATGGCAACTTAGAAAAAATATATAAACTTAAAAAAATAGCTACACGGTTTACAATTTGAATGAAAACTTTTTAACAAAACTACCATTTTGAATACACGCTTTTTTATCACACGAAAATAAATAATTAAAAAAAAAAGTAACTACAAATTGAACATGTAAGTGTTGCATCAAAAGTTACACAAGAATCACAAATTCTCAAGTATAATAATTTGCCGCTATATATCATCGCTTTGCGCGAGGATTCGTCTAGTATATATATATATTGACTTTAGCGAAAGTTTATTGCTATTTATAACCTAAAATTTAAGAATAATGCTTAAATAGTATGATTATATTCATAAACGTAGCAATTGTGAGTTCCAAGTAATTAACATACCTATTGACCTTTGACACGACTCTTCTGCTATAAAACTCATAATGACTGAATAACTGAAAAACTAACACCACGTTAATAGTTAAAAATTGTAACTTTAGCCATTTTATGTTTAGTTTGATTTATCTGAAACTAGCTTAGAGACCCATTGATACCCGGTAATTTTTTAAAGAAACAGAGAAAATGAAATGATAAGAAAAGTAATAACGTAAACATGTTCCATTTAAATTATGAAACAAAGAATGAGACAATGCGTCCATTATCGATTAAAACTCAATGTCCAAGCCGTGCACACCTAATAGTCCACATCTGATGTGAGTAAATGCATGTTGTGACCGATAATATATTATAATTGAGAATATGAAAAAGAAAAAGTGACGTGTGTATTTATTTTGTTTCGTCACAATCTTAAAAGGCAAACGCTTACCTAATGGAGTGATTCGCAACCTTGGTATGATCACTTTTTTTTTTCAAAGTTGGTTCCGTTAATGATTTGCACATGAATAGAAGTTCTTGTTAGTTTAAGAACTTGAGTATGTGGATAAAGTAATAAACAACAACGAACGTAAACATATTTCATTATTTTGACTCGTTTTGGACCGCCTATTTCCCAACATCTACTGGCACTGTATTCAATCAACCCATATACAACTATACAACAACTCACTATATACACACAATGTCACATTTATTTATTATAACAATGACAATAATAAAATTACATGTTATTGATGAAGCTATGCTCATCCTCCCAAACCATTTTACTCGTTTTGGACCGCCTATTTCTCAAAATCTACGGGCACTGCATTCAATCAAGCCTTATACAACTATACAACAACTCATGATATACACACAATGTCACATTTATTTATTTAAAAAAAATACAGATGCTATTGATGAAGCTATGCTCAGCCTCAATTAAGCAGTTAAATCCTATGTAGAAGCAAGAACAATGGCGACCTTGTCAGCATGTGACGCCTTCGCATGAACCATATAACACTCTCCTCCGGAAGCCTAAAAAGTCGAAGAACAAATAACTAACTGAAATTAAGAGCTCTATACAACCATACAATAACTCATGATATAACTATACACCAACTCATGATATTAAGAGCACATATTCAGATATTCTAATACTGAAGTTGAGAAAGTTTACAACTTTACCTTCTTAACATAAAAATCATATTAATTAGCTACAAAAAACTAACCCATCCTAACACATAATTGAGTTGCTAAATTAAGTATTAAGTACTACTGTGCTCATTCAACGGGGTTTAAAACTAACCCGTCCAAACTGACCAATTTGAGTCCCCAAACCCACCCATTTCAGCCTCCAATTTCATCACCCAAACCCAAACCAACCCATTTCAACCTTAATTCAAGCACACCTTATCCTATTTTTATAGTGGCCTGATCCTAACGTATCCTAAGTCCACAACAAACACATGACAAAATAGTAGCCCAAACAGGTACAAAAATTAACCTTACTCTAAAAAGTCAGCAACTTTCATAGGCTCTGTTAATGTAGTGAAGAAATTTTAACACCAGACGCAAGTCAAATACGCACCTTTTAATATTAGTGGAAAACCTGGTTACGACCGATTCGTTAAAGGTGAGACGATATTTAGTACTATAATAAACTTGTTTTTAACCGGTACTTATGGGAAACACATGTGGCGTATATGTGGTTTAGTAAATAACGGTTTACTTTTTTTTAATAGAGATGGCAACTGAAAGTATCTTGAAATTTTCTGTAGAGAATTAGCATACCAACTATCATTTTGTGTGTCTTATATAATTAGATCCTCATTTTATTATCAACCATGATAATAAAATATTACGATATAGGCTATCATAACAAAACAAAAGGTTTAATGTATAGATATAAATCAGACACTAATATGCATGTCTCATGGTATTGATCTTAGGTTCATAACATATTTACCAAGAGTAAAGTACTTGCTATGATTTACTACATATTTTATTTTGAAATAAACTATTTAGCAAACACGTAATTACTTCAGCGAAATAATAAGTACGTAGGCAGAAAAATAGAAATAATAAGTAATCCCAAACACCCTTTTATTTCTCATAGGCTTAAGTGCAGGAGTGTAGGAAAGAGGAAATGAGGTCACTATCTTTCTGGAACTTAAGATCCCAAACACCCTTTTATTTCTCATAGGCTTAAGTGCAGGAGTGTAGGAAAGAGGAAATAAGGTCACTATCTTTCTGGAACTTCAGTTAATTGAGTTTTCAGATAAAGGACTTAATCAGACTATTGAGTTTTGTTTAGTGATTTCTGCTAATTGCACCTTCTAAACTGCATCAAAAGTTAGAACCAAATCGTACATGTCTAATAAGTTATTTTGGGTATGTTTGTGCAAGTCATTTTATAGTTTCATATTGTGGGTCATTATGGTAACTAAAATACTCTATGGGATCGGTAATTATAATGTGGTATAGTTTCATATTGTGGGTCAGTTATAGTCTCATTTTAGCTACCATCAATCAGACTAAGAAAAACTTGGATAACAAAATTTGGTATAAAGTTGTTCATTTGTGATATGCCTGATGGTAACTAAAATACTCTATGGCTATGACTTGTGCAGGCAATATAATCCTTCAAAAGCTCATGGAATCATGAAAGCTAATGTGCACTAAAAGTAAGTGTACACAATATTAAAAAGACTAAAATCTCAAGTGGCGTAATATCACGAAGACAACAATTTAGCCTTATTTAACTAATCTTCTTGGTTTAGTGTTCTTGTACAAACTTCTAAGAGATACCTTCCTAGTTTCTTGTTCTGAATAACTTCTTTAGCGGGTCTGCTAAATAGTGAATGTAAGTAGTGGTACCCACTTAGAAGCCGAATAAGAGCGATCATATATACTATACGAAACCTTTAATAGTTTTATGGATTTCACCCATTTGACCCGTTCTCCCTTTAGCTAAACTATAAGATTTTACTCATTCGAGATTGAAAAAGGTACAGATGGGTTGTAATTGCCACATCTAAAATAAGAAATGTAATCTTTAAAGCATATTAGTAAAAGTTAGGTAGCAAAATCAACATGAGTAAGAAATACTCACCCAAAAAATAGATAAATCGATAGGAAAATAAACAAATTGAAGCCTCATGTAATGTATTCATGCATAGAGTTTTCCGAATGTAGGATACTAGTTAACATCACAAACACAAATATACTTGTGGTTGGCTCGTTAATGGTAAGAAAGAAAGAAATTCTAGAGAGAGAAAGTAGAGAGAGAAAGAAGTGAAGCCTTAGAGAGAAAACAAAAAAAGAAAAAGAAAATGAGATTATGAGAAGGCTTACCCTCTCCAAGGATGGAGAGGGGTTTATATACATGGGTTTTTCCACTAGGGCATGCCACTTGGGCTGCGGATCAGGAAGAGAGAGATGCTCCTAGTCTCCAGTCGGCACTTTTTCCTTTCTCACTTTTCTCCTTTTTCAATCATTCCTAGGAATTCTAAATCTCTTATTGGATGTCCCTGGAAATCCTTCCGGTTCTGGTGGACATGGGAACATATACCTAACCGTACCATCTCTTATAACTCCATGCATTAATAAAAGTGGTCGTCTTTTGGTATCTTTCCACAATCTCCTATAACTCAAATCATTGAAAATGTCTCTCATAGGTGTTATGATAAAGAAACACATTTTTGTTAACACCTTGAGATTTTATCATTTTCAAATGTCCCCTTACATGTGCTCACTAGGTAGAAAGAAATTGGCAATGTCGGGGATGAGTGCACTTATTTGAATTGACAGGCTCTTATAGATCATATACCGTAGTGGATCACTGTTTATCTTGCTTACTAGTTTAAAGGATCCATTATCATTTTTAGGTTGATTACTAGCCCTAATAACTAACTTGTAAGTGATTACATTCCTTTAAAAAAGGAATTTAGACCCTGGTCAAATTATGATATATCTAAGAGAGTTTTCTCAAGGTACTATTCTTACTGACCAGTTCCTCTTCGAGACACGTTTAAATATACATCACTGGTTATGACAGCTTGAATTATTACCTCGCACAGGACTAGTCTTTTCGATTCACGACTTTTCAAGGTTTCGTCAATTCATGAAGTCAAATTCGAGTCATACAGAAATTACGGTCTTTTCTTG